>APFE030514299.1:158087-216424 GCA_000404065.3 Pinus taeda
AATGCGAGGTGGAAGATCATGGAATCTTCCAGAAGCTTCCCCTCTAACACTTGCCACTCCATTTTCGACCAGGGATGAGTAAGAGATCATCATTCTCCAAGTAGAAGCAGGAACTATCAGAGAGAAGACACTAATCAAGATCCCAAAAGATGACTCACCTCTCTGTAATCATCTATATATGGATCCCTCATCACAGAGATCCGAGGCTGGAATTTTGTATCTTATAGAGAAGTGTTATTGGTTTTCTGGTGTACATTCATAGTGTTGGGTGATCTAAGCTTTTCTTGAGGTGAAGAAGGGCTTCCTAGCTGGAGGATGATGTTGGGTTAGAACATATGGTTGCAATCCTCTTGCTACTTTTCATCTTAATAAAGCTATTCTAGTTTTCTTCCATATTCTTGTGTACTTGTTTATATATGCATTTATATGGTTAACACACATCTGGCCCTGTGTTATTTATGAACATAGATCTTTGTTTCTTCGATAGTAGTATGTTGTTGTGATTCCACAGGTTCTTTTTGAAGCTGGGCAGACGAAGAAAAGCGGGGAAGCTCTATCAAGAAGGAGAGGAAATCAAGCGCAAGACTAAGGTCAGTCTTCTTGGTTCTCCTCTTGTCTATTTTCATAAAAGAAAAAGAAAGTAGACTTTACTTGTTTGTTTCTAAGATAGCCACCCATCTTAGTGGGAATAGCAGCATCCGAGTGGACACTATTCCTGGTAACAAGGGTGCAAGGAAATAGGAGGCTTGGAGAGCAGAGAAGAGGCCTGGATTTGGCTTGAACTTGCTTATGAGCTGGGAGATTGATTTTACTGAGTGCGGGGATTGTTCCAGAGAGAGCAAGAATTTTATTATCATCTTGGATTTTTGATTAATGGAATACAGATAGTGGGGTTTTGAGCTGTGGATTTCCTGAATATTTATTATGTTATGTGCCATTGATGTTCTTCCTCTTGTCGACTATTATTTTTCTCGATATTTATGGGCTTCCGCTGTAAAGAGTAGAAGTAGATTCTTGTCTCTTTTTTTAGTAGATTACATGAGCTTATGAATCTACAGGATTTTCTACATGGTATCAGAGCTAAGAAAAATATACTAGAGAAGATTTTGAAGTTTTGAGTTTTGGGCCATGATTTTGCAAAGAATATATGAACATTTTTGTACAAAATTTTAAGAAACAAATAGCACATTTGGATTCTTTACGAAAAATACCCAAATTCAAAAAAAAAATTGGCTGAATCAGAGTTCGGATGAGGGAGATATCCTTGATTTAAAATCGGCTCTTTTTCTAGAAAATTTTGTGATGACGGGACAGATGAAATAGATTCGTGTGCTAGCCAAGAACTTGTACGCTCTTGAGGTAAAAGATGCATGCAAAGCCTTGAGGAGCAAGGAAAAGGTTAGTGACTTGGTGGTTGAGAGGGAAAGTAAATTACCTCTCAACATGCAGCCCCAATAGAAGCCTCTGAAGTGGCTTCAGGAAGTTGTGGAGTAGCCGCAACTAGAGAAGTTGAGAGGAGACCGAGTGGAGAGATCCACTCAAGCAGAGAAGAAGCAACCTCAAACAATTGTGGAGTAATCACAATTGTAGAAGTCGAGAGGAGACTGAGTGGAGGCATCCAGTCATGCAGAGATCTCAAGTAGGGGGAAATTCCAAGCCAAGTAAGCAAAGGGATCACATGTAGCCATACCTCTAGGTGTGAGGTGGGGCGATTTGAAGTGATAGTCCCAAGAGGGCTGAAACTGGGCAGGGTCCATGGATTGGTTTTATCTCATGGATCGTACCTTGCTACGGAGCCCAAAGTACATAGTAGCGGAAGAAATTAGTGGGATTGTTGCAATCAAAGATCAAAGTGACAGAGGCTAGAGTAGTCAGATATTGAAAAAGCATAGAGAGGGTTGAGAACTATGCAGAAAGGCAGAGTCAATAGAAGTGTAGAGTTTTCAGTCAACAGAGGCAATAACAATCAAAGACTTTGATGACAGAGGCATAATTCTAATTCAGTTTGGACGTTTTTTTGTTTCTGGAGTTGTTGGAGAAATAACACTAGAGAGAAGTGTTGCATGTAGAACATTCCAAAGGTTCATGATTGTGATCAAGTTGAATTCCTTTTTTGTTGAGAGGGAGTGTTGAAAATAGCAACAATAAATGATAAAAATAGAATCCAAAAATTATAGTTTAATTTGTCCTTGAATTAAACTAAGAATTAAAATCGAATTTTATTCTCATAGCAACTTGTAATAGTTAACTAGAGTGAGTTGACTTAATTAACTTAGGAATTTCGAGTTCGAAGTCTTTCTGAAGTCATGTATATGTTCTCCCTATATTATAGGGGTCCAGGATGAGTTAAATATGAGTGGTAATCAGTTAACTCAGTTCACTGAGTCAAGTCTAGTTAAATTAGTTCCAAACTATTTGAGGAACTAATAGTGAGTTAACAGTCAGTTGATGCATTAGTTCACTCAACTAGTGCTACTCCAGTTAACAGAATATTCCCTCATCAGAAACTCATGCATGTAGATTCTAAAAAAGACCTAGTTGAGACTAGAGTGCAGGGATAGTGTACTATTTGTTGTATAATTTTTTGAGTTGTACAGATGATGCATGTAATAAGAGAAGGACCTAATTTTCGATTGTGCAGTTATTTATGAGGAATTTCCCTTTAAATATGGGCTAATTCTCTCAGGAATTGTGCAAAGAATTAGAAGCTTGAAGGCTTGGATATTGGCTAAGTATTGGCCAAAGGAAGTCATTAGGTGGAGGATAGGAAATACTTGTGCAGGTTAAGCTCAAGGTTGAGTAGAGCATATTGTATTTATCCAAATTATTTGACTAAGGGCGCAAGGAAATAGGAGGCTTGGAGAGCAGAGAAGAGGCCTGCATTTGGCTTGAGATTCCTTGTGAGCTGGGAGATTGATTTTACTAAGTGTTGGGATTGTTCCAGAGAGAACAAACATTGTATTATCATCTTGGATTTCTGATTAATGAAATATAAATAGTGGGGTTTTGAGCCGTGGCTTTCCATGAATATTTATTGTGTTATGCGCCATTGATGTTCTTCCTCTTGTCAATTATTGTTTTGCTCAATATTTATGGGCTTCCGCTGTAAAGAGTAGAAGTAGATTCTTGTCTCTTGTTTTAGTAGATTACAAGAGCTTGTGAATCTACAAGATTTTCTATAGTGACAACATCTCTTCATTTCACAAGAACTTACATTTCAATTGCCAAATTTCCCTCAACTTTAACTTAAAGGATATTAACCAACAAGTCTATTAATTCCTTTTGATGATTCTATTTTAGCTGAAAATGTGTGTTACATCCCTACCATCCAATGTATAAAAACCTTCTTTATTGACTATGATTGATAGATTACTTAGACCCATAATATTCTTATGAATGTTGTGGTGATATGAAAACCTCTTAATAGGAATTGACCTTAACAACATTCAAGATAAATTCCTACAAATGATTCATATACTTAGACAATCAATTATATTCAATCCTCACAAACCTAGAGATATGGAGCACATATTGGAATTGAAATAAAATTTGATAGTTCAACTCAATAGTCTAGAGTTTCCATAAGCATCATGTGTTTTATTGTTGGGGAACATTTTTCCTTAGTGACAACATAATTTCAAGGGAATTTTCAGTCTCATTGGGAATATTGGCATTTGGTAGTTTTCCTTTTGGTGTTATGCATTTGTAGAGGTATTATCCATTCTATTTCTCATTTCCTCTCATTCCATTTGGAGAAAAAAATAATACCATGAGTGATTTCGTGGGGCTTTTTTTTGGGATAAAAGTGTTCTACATGTAGTAATTCATCTTTCTATCTATCATTGATATCACAATTGTTTTATATCCAAGTTTAGTAATAATTGGTTTTCCACATTGTCAGTTTAATATGGATTTTGGATGATTTATAAATTGTCCTACATATTTTAGTGGACAAATAATCTAAATACATATTTCCATATAGTGAGTATTGGCTCTATTATGTAGGAATATTTCTTATGCTTAATGATTAAAGAATAATATAAATGCATTGTTCATAGTATAAAAAAACTAAAGAAATCAAATAAACACTAAGCACCAAATTTTATTATGGAGAAACTCATATTAGGAAAAACTCTAGCAAAATGAAGGATTATGCTTTTCTATTTATACTATAGACATTTTAACGAAAAGTACAAAGATTGATACCCAAATGTGACTATGGCACAAATAGATATTGTGGTCTCTTCAGTCTCCAACATTTTGTTTTCCTTCTTTATTTTATTGTTACTCTCATTCTCCTCTTAATTTCTACTTTGTTATGGACCATGACCATTAGGAGTTGAACCCTTCCCTCTCCTTTAGCTGGGCTTTATCACACTTTTCTTAGTCATTGGGGTTAGTGTTTTTTATTCTCTTTATGCTTCTAGATTTCTCTAGGGAATTCCATATATTACTAACTCAACTTGGTGGAGGCTGATGTAGTTTCCACATGGCACTAAAGTGGATATAGGATTAGTTAACTTGTTAAGAGTGTAAAGTCTACAAACTAACTATATTTATTTACCCCATTGGAAAGTTCTCAATGATATCTACAACGAGGAAAACATTAAAATTTACTTCTCATTCATTTAGACCCCAATAAAATGCTTGCGAAGGTCTAACCAACCTACAAATGTTTTAGACTTGAAATTATGAGATTTGGATTCTATTCTAAATTGGACTCTACAAGTATATGACTCTAAATTTTCCATTCGACAAAAGAATTCTAAAAAGAAAACAGGTGCAATAATCCATCACAAACCATAGCTCCCCATTTTATGAGGTTTTTGTCTCTAAAAGATTTAATTCTAAAGGAAACAAGGAACATTTCCTCAATGTTCTCCTTGAAGTACCATTTTTATTTGGCTAGGAGTTGACCTTTCAATCCCACCTATTAAAACTTTTATTGATTTCTTTTCGTCATTTTAATATTATTTTGTAGAATGGATAATTTTCCATGCACATATCGTGCCATGTTTTTGACACTCCTTTTATTTTCCCTATTTTGTGATGTAATTGAGAACTTGTAATGTTGAGGTACTAGTATTGGTGTTATGAGGTTAAACTATATGATGTGATGTAATGTTTATTAAAAAAAAAAAACTAGAGCTAAAGTAGGGGGATAATCAACATATTATGATGCCTTGAGAGGAAAAATTGCTTGATTTAAGTTTCCATTTTGATGAGAAGGTTAATCATCCCAAGAAGATTCTCGCAAGACATTGGGAAGATGAATGGTCAAAGTGTGATTATAAAAACAAGAGTGAGGATCAATCAAGAGGTTCTTCTTCTTCCTTTAGCTTGTTATCCTATTCCATTTTCTCTCTCATACATTTTTTTCCCTCTCTCTTAGAAATTTGAATTAGAAAGAGAGTTGGTGGTAGAACCCAGATAGGTTTAGACATTGTGACTATTTAAGAGCTATGAGTGACATCTTATGTGATAGCAAGTGAATGTGTGGTAACACTTTTTCTTTGGACTAGATGGCTCTAAGGACTAGGAATGGTCTATTTGTGTGTGTCACACAAGGAAACACCGAGGGGAGGGCCAAGGGATTGTAGAGATCATAAGAATCCCTTTTGTAGTGCAAATTTGCATGGTCTTTGAGGTTTCAGACCCTAAAACTTGGAGGAGATAGAGAAGACATCTCAAGGTACTTGTGGTAGAAGTTTCAGATCTTGGTTTTCTATAATTTCATATATATTCCTTTAGGAAGTTAGGTATCTTGAATGCTCCTAAAATCAGAAATAATTGTCGTATTAGTGAAGCACAAAAGAAACAAGAAAAAATAGATACCCCATATCCTTAATCAAGCTTTAAGGGATCAAATTTGAGAAAATAATGTGATGCCACGTGTTAGATTTCCTTAAAACCGAGTAAACTACTTTGCAATTTCTATGTGTAAAAACCCAAAAACATAAACAAATGATATTTTGGAACCTTAAATCACAAGTACATTGAGTTTCCTAACTTAATACGCACAATGGAAAAATAAATCAAAAGACAAACACATCAACACATAGAACACAAGATATACCTAGGAAACCCCAACTCTGAGGAAAACCTGCAATGTTGTGTGTCTTTTATTATTCTTCTTTAGCAAAGGATTTTCTTTGGAGAATTATAAAAAGGGAGATATTTCTCTTTTATCGCAAGAAAATTTGATTAATCCTCCAAGATGAATCGACCCCCAGCCTGCGCACTAGATTTACAAAATCCTTTCATAAATAAGCTAAACTACGCACATGTGCGAACACAAATTTTCTCTCATGTGCACATATGTGAATGGTATGATTGTGCTAGGGCTGTAAGAGATTGATCCCTAATCGATTTATTCTCTGATCCTATACCACTGTGATTTTTTGAAACCCTTGGCTCTTCTTTCATTGATCTGACACACTTTGCTTGTGCTCAATTGACTTGCCACTAACTCACACCATCTCCTCTTATCATTTCGTTCTCAACCCTAATATCACTCAAAACTACTTAGATTAAATCATGATCAATGGATGAGATTAGATCATAAGTTAATTTAGCAATTTTTCATTAGTTAAATAAATTAATATTCTACTAAAGTGATAATCTTCTGGGTTTTTTTACTAGTATTAGCACTTAGGCAAGTAGAACCCTTACTTCTCTACTCCAATCAACACTCCCTCTTAGAGAGGAAGGTGTTCTGCACTACACCCAACTTCTCTATGAGGTATACGAATATGGTTCCTGGCAACACCTTGGTCATAATGTTTGTTGTATGTTGCACTATTAGTATGTACTAGAGTGCAACTATGTCTCTCTAAACAATATATCTGATGTGGTGATAATGTATGTCAATGTGGCTAGAGAGATCAAGAAACACAATATTTTCAAAGAGCTTGATGCAACTCTGATTGCCATATTGTATCATTGTAGGTTCCAACTCTATCTTGAACAAACCCATTAGAATATTCCTCAACCAAATAGCTTCGCACTCTTCCAAACTAGAAGCCATGTACTTGGCCTCATCTGAGCTTAATGAGATAGATCTCTACTTCTTGCTAAACCAAGAAACAATTATTGATCCAACATTGAATATGATATCCGATGTGATCTTCCTGTATGTGGGGGTTCCTTCCTATTCTACATCAATGAAGCCCTCAAGCTTCAACTATCAACTTGTCTTTATGATAATCCATGCTCTACTATCGCCCTAAGATATCTAAATATGTGCTTAGAAACAACTCAATGTGCTATGGTAGGCTTGACCAAAAAATGGCTCAAAAATTTAACTGGCAAACATATATCTACCCATGTGTTCAACAAATACATCAGGGATCCAATCATCATCTAGTAAATTGTAGGATCTACTCGCTTCGATCTAGATGTACCTACATTACTCCAATTTGTGACTAGAGGCGTGGTCACGAGTCTGTAATACTGCATGTGGAATCTCCCTAAAATCTGTAGAGCATACTTGCCCTGTCCCACAAAGATCTATACATCACCCTGCCAAACCTCCAACCCAAGGAAACAATGGATCAACCCCATATCTTTCATCTCAGACTTGCCTGTAAGATCTCTCTTGCACTCTTGGATGAGCTTATCTGTGCTTGTTAAAAATTAGTTTTCCACATATAACACTAGAATAAGTAGTTCATGTCCAACAACAATTTAGTAGAGTTTTGGGTCTACTTCACTCATGGTGAAGCCCAATCCCTAAAGGTAATTGTCTATTCAAGCATACCATGCCTGCGGAGCCTATTTGAGCCCATATAAGGCTATCTTGAGTTTGCAAACATGTATCTCTCTACTACACGTCTCAATTCCTTTTGGTTTCTCAACATTAATCTCTTCCTTAACAACTCCATCGAGGAATGTTGTCTTCACATCCATCTGGTGGATCTTCCACCCAATCTATGCTACAATAACTGCAATCACCATGACATATGAATACCTGGAAACTGGGGCAAAGATCTCGTCATAGGAAACTCCCTTTGTCTATGAGAACTCATTGGCCACGAATCTTGCCTTGTACTTCTTGATACTCCCATTAGCTTCATGCTTGATCTTGTAGGCCTAGTGAGGTCCTACCATATATTTTCCCTCTAGCCTTAGCACCAATTCCTAGACATCATTGTTCATGATGGAGGCATACTCCTTCACCATGGAATCTCTCCACACTTATTGAGTGGTTTCCTCTTAATAACTAGAAGGATCGACATCACAACTCCACCATAAGTGCCATATATCAAGTGTAACTTTGTGGTTGTCTACTCTATCGAACTGATGTACTACGAGCACCAAATTGCTCCTATTCCTCTAGGATCAACTAATTTTCCCACCCCACTCTCCTTCTCCTAGTACTGGAATTTGTTGCCTGAGTGGGCTCCATTCTCTCCTCTAACTACATGTCCCTATCATCTGCATTCTACCCATGCATAAATGTGGTTTGAGGTACTAGCGGAGCATATTTCTTGGGAGCCTATTGCTCCTCCTCTTGCACTATAGTCTACTCATGCTTTGAGGATTTTTTCAAGTCCCTGTCCTCCTCAAACTTCACGTATATTCTGATGACTATCTTCTTGTGTGTTGGAATGTACACCATGTACGCCTTGGATGTCTTGTTCTAGCTTGAGAAAATTCCCTTCTCTTCTTTGGGCTCCAACTTATTTCTCTTCTCCTCTAGTACATAGCAATACACAAGGATATAAAATATGAAAAAATGAGACACATTTGGTTTCTTCCCTATAAATGCCTCCTCTGGTGTAACTCACCCCAACACTCTGTGTCGGCCTTAGTTTTGCATGAAAATTGTTGTATTCTATACCCCAGCCCAAAGAAACTCGAGTAGTCTCTAGTCATGGAACATGGTTGTGGTCACTCCAATTATGGCTCTATTCTTGTGCTCAACCACCCTATTCTATTGAGTATTATATGGTGTTGTTAACTCCCTCCTTATGCCCTACTTGGCACATA
This sequence comes from Pinus taeda, assembly GCA_000404065.3. Classification (NCBI taxonomy): domain Eukaryota; kingdom Viridiplantae; phylum Streptophyta; class Pinopsida; order Pinales; family Pinaceae; genus Pinus; species Pinus taeda. The sequence continues at coordinate 167,079 of APFE030514299.1, forward strand.
ACTTCTTAAATGCATTTGAGGTATACTCCCCACCATTATCATACCTTAGTTCCTTGATATTCCTACTAGTCTGGTTCTCAACCAAGGCTTTAAAATTCAAAAACTTCAAGAAGACCTCATCCATATGCTTCATGAAACATATCCAAGTCTTCCTCGAGTGATCATCTATGAAGGTGACATAGCACTTGTACCCACTAAGAGATACTATAGAGAAAGGACCACATACATATGAATGAACAAGGTCCATGTTACCCTTGGCCTTATTATCTCTGCTCGAAAAAGATGACTTGGGATACTTTCCAAGTGTGCAACCCTTGCACACCTTATATTGATCCATGTTGCATTTGTAACACCCTCCTCCCACATCCACCTAAGTAACCATGCCAACCGAGGTAAACATGAGACGAGAGGCTACTATGATCATATCCAACCTCTTATGTGACTTTAAGGAAGTGGAATCAATGGAACATCAACTGCAGTCATCCAACATCATCAACAGAACCCTTAAGAGATAATTCTGCCACTCAGATAGCTTGTCCCTAGGTCCCACTGTTGTTTGGTATCTCTTAGGCCATAGTCTCTCTCATGCTATGGGCAAGGGAGTGACCAACAACCTAAAGTCGCTCTCACAGGCTTGCCTGCTAATGACTAGAGACTAAAATTGTCAGTTTTGTGCCAGCGACCCTAGGATTTAAGCCACCTTTTCAGGGCCAGAGCCTAGGCCACTGCCTAGAAGGGAGTGATAGCTTGAAATCATTAAAAATATAGGGAAATAATGATTCAAAAGCAATAAGCTGAACAAGACCATAACTAGACCCCTACTAGCCATGTCAGGAATTTCGTCAAATATATCATCAACATGTAACCTACATGTGTAAACAACATAATTAAGTGTAGGGATCTCATACTTATATGAGAATTGCCATGAACTATTGTTCCCTCATGTCATTTGTTGCATTATCATCTATTAGGACATAGATACACTGTCCATTCATTTACAAGTAAAAACATGTTGAGGGCCATACATATTTGTTGTCATAAAATATTCATATAACCAACATAATAGGAATAGAATTACCATAAACATATCAGCCATAAAAATCCCCATATACATCAATACATTTACACATGAAAATCAAGGGAATAAATTTATCATTAATGAATGCAATAAACCAACCGAAGATGGGACTACCATGTTCCACCCGACCATAGATTCGTTGAGCCAAGTCTCTCTTCAGCCAATCACCCTCGTTTCATATTCCAAGCATGAATATGGGACTCATAAAACACATCAAAAACACCAATCAACATGGATTCCATCGGAGTTCTTCACCTACACCATGAGGAAATTGATTGCCTCCTAGTCTCTCAAGCTTTACCCTGCATCCATTGTCTGATCTAGGGATCACTAGGCCCTACACTGAGACATACTCTCTAGGATTTACCGTGCATCCCATCCCGGGATCACTAGGCCCAATGGAGAGAAAATCCACCTCTTGGCTTTATTGAATATCCCTCCATTCACCGACAATGATTCCTAAGCCCACCGAGGCACACAATTTGGCTTTACTGCAACCCATAGTCTGGTTCAGGGGTTACTAGGCTAGTGGCTTCGTGATCATTAGTCTAGTTCAGGGACCACTCAGACCATGTGTTTGTCCATTCAAATATCCACCCCACTCAACTTCGAACCCAATTCGGCCATCCCACATAAACCGTGTGAGAGAACCCATCTCATCAAAGCTATCAGGAAATGGCAAGGCTAGGTTGAAAATATTGACACACCTGGAAAAACCCACGCCATTGTATAAAAGAACCACATGCAATCCCATAAATGCCAAGTCTAGCAAGGAAAATACACATGAAATTTGATAACTGCAATGGAGTCTATTGTAGGTGCTTGATCCTGCCTTTCCCTACTTGATCTTTGCTTCCTCTTGCCTTCTTTGCCTTTCTTTCTCCAATGCCAAAGTGCTCCAAGAAACTCTAAGTATCCAAGAGTATGAGAGAGACAGAATAATGGAATAGATCCAAAACTCAACTGACAAAAGGTTACCAACTGATCCTCATAAGCCTTTTTATGAATGAGGCCTCCATTTTCTTCATTTTCCATTATTTTGTTTCAATTTCCTCCTCACATGCAACATGTGGCCTTTCACCTTCCTTTTCTCCTAGTTTCATTTATTTTCTTAAATAATTGTGCCAAAATGCCATTTTTCCTTTCCAAAGGCTTAGCCATTGCCTTTTCCAATTTCCTTAGCCATAAACAACCAAATGAACACGCACTAGGATGTTTTTCCCACCATTCAGCTTGGAATACATGTCCCTTCAACTGTGGTCTTATATATTTTTACATGGAATTTTCACTAGGGCTCTTACAGAATCCTCCCCCTTGGGGGAACACCATCCTCGGTGTTCAATGACACCTATAACCAACAAGACTATTGAAAACAAAAAAATACCACCCATGGAGCTTTAACATAGCTCGTTGCAGTATTTACAATGACCATCCGCTAAAACATAACAACATGACCATATAACAACCATATCACATACTGGAGCTTTATAACATAGCTCATTACGGTATTTACAATAACCACATATACACATACACATTTTCTTCAACCAACAAATAAAATGATAATATGCCCTCATCTGCAACAAGGAGATCTAGAGGCTCACCTCCACCCTCAAAGTAAAACCAGGATTTACCTCCTTCTCAAGAAGTCCAGAATCCACTGCAAAGTCAAATCTGCATCCAATGTCCAACACTATAATCCTATGACACTTGTCCTCTCAATGAGTAGTTACCAGCTCATTGCTCCAGGGTGCATTCCCAATGTGCATCTGATTCCATATAGCAATGCTAATGACCAAAACAAATCCATCCACGACCTTCCCTTCTCTGCTACACAGTCCCTTGGGCAATCCGGTCTATCCCTTCTGTGCAGTCACTCACCTTCCAAGTTCCGCTAGCACTCCCATCCAGGGCAGTCCATCCCTTGGCAAGGCTTCCTTGCATCGGAAAATAAAAAACCAAGGCATATCCCTACCTTAAAACCATCATGTCATTCATAGCATTCTCATGAAAAATAAATGGACACTATTGGGTACCAGTGTCCCACAATGGCCTTGCTCCTGAAGTACTTTATCAACATACTACTGCATTTTCCAATTTGTTTTGTTGTTGCTACAAATTCTTGCAATCGATTTCAACCACCCAATCCGGGCATTCCCGTGCTTCTTATACCAAGCACATAAATTCCATTATATTAAAATAAATTGAAATAACTTCAAAGCATACCTCATTGGTAGCTCGTTAATAAGGTACTCTTGCAATCTTGTTCACTTCCTGTCACAACAAGTCAAACTAGCATATTTGACCAAATCAACATGTATAGAAATATCCCATCAAGTTAGCTCAAAACATAACCATCATAAATCACATGCATAATAAAATTGAAATACAATACCGACACTTGTCCTTCATTGATCCTTACTTTTGACTTTCTTCCTTTTGTCCACATACCAGATTGATTACCACACTTGACAACACTCAGTGCCTTCTCCTCAACCATGTGCACATACACATAGTGTACATCCAACACATATAACCACACATGGCATACCACACCGTGCAATACATGCATTCACACCTACCATACAACACATACGCCTACACCCAGTGTGCAACACAACACAATACATACATACACCTGTACCCGGTGTATAATACAAGACAATACATACTCCTACGTTTGGTGTATGACACAACACAACATGTATACATGCACAATGTACATCACAAGACATACATCCACACACAACATGCAACTTCGTGAAATGCATACACATACATCTGATATACAACACATCTCATACATTTATACTTGATGTACAACACCACAAAATACATTTACCCACACATAGTACAACACAACAATTACACATGTCATGCCACCACAACTACACAATACACATACATATTACCGCATGCTCGCAACACAACATGTATGACATGCATTCAATCCCACAAGTACACTAGTACCATATCTAAGACACGTACACGGTACCACCTGTACAAAGCACCACCTGCACAACGTGTGCACAACATTACATGTACACAGTGCCACCTACACAACGTGTACACAATGCCACATGTACACTACACCACTTGTACAACGTGTACACAATACCACATGTACATAGTACCACATGCACGACATGTACACGACACCACATGTACACAACACCACATGCACGACATGTAGATAGCACCACCTGTACACAAATCCACTTGTACAACATGTACATAATACCACATTCCCACAACACCACTTGTACAATCATGCACATGACACCATATGTAAATAGGACCACATGTACAACATGTACAACATGCACGTAACACCACATGTACATAGAACTGCATATCCGACATGTACATAACATCATCTGTATGTAGCACCGCATATCCAACATGCATGTCGCATATACATCATGCACACATTACAATATATACACAACACCACATATCTAACATGTATATAGCGCCATCTATACCCAACGTTGCATATGCAGAACACTATTTGTACCATCCTATACATAACATTTCATGAATAACATGTACACATGTTATGTATACGCAACACCGCATGCGCATAGTATCACAGATGCAACACATATGACGTATACAACATATGCACAACAATAGTACCACACATCCAAAACCACACTGTCCATACCAAGCAACCTTGTTTCCAGTGTCTTATCCATGCTTGTCCCAACATGCCACAAACCACACTTCTTCGTTTTGCTGATTTATCCTTCCACATTACCTGTTATAACATAAACATAGGCATAATACAAGCATATACTATCAATTCATAATCACATGATAGTGACCTCGTATATTTTTCATGACTACTCTTCCAACTTGATTTCTCATGAACCAGGAATCTCTTCAGGCCATTCACCAGCATAAGAATTCATTCCTCCACAAGAATGATCCCTGACAACCCTGTCAAACAGTGACATAGATACATACATATATACATATATAAACACTAGCATAATCATGATCATAACATAATTACCAGATATCAAGGTCAAGGTTTAAAATAACTTGCTTTATCCATACAACACGTGTAACATTAAGAATAGTTGTTCCCAACATAGCCAAGGCATCTGATGCCTTAGATCCATTTACTTTACCTTTTCATGTTACCTCTCTTATTGCTATACTGCTAGCGTCCATCTACACCAATGGACCCAACCAGTCCAACTAATTGTCATAGTCTTACCTTCTGTTGTGCTTACTCATGCACCGAGCTTCATCCATGTCTTACATTACTTGTTGAGTACCACATAACTCTCCTCGAGCTCCATTAACTTTCCTCTCTCCCAAACAATTCCCAAGACTAAAATAAAGGGCAAGCCAAGAAACAATTAAGAAGAAAACCATGACAAACCAACAACAACACGACATCATGAACAAAGTGGCATAGCTATGCACCAAACACACTCAAAATCACACATCAAACACAACAATCACAAAATACCAAAAGCACAAGACTAAACATGACTCAATCCCCATGGTTCCCAAGGAAAACTCGACCAGAGCCTTCTTGAAAAACTTCATGGCAACCTCTCTTGCCATGCAACTCCTTGCATCATGTTGATGTTAACACATAATGTCAGTGCATAACTAAACATAAAAATACACCAGTTACCTTACCTTATTGTGCCAAGCACATTGCCTTGTAGTTGAGGACATTCATGCCATCTCTTAAGGGACTCCAATCCCCTTGACAAATCCACCTGTAACTAGGGACTAGCTAATATACATGTCAAATACATGTCCATGAATATAACACATATACACATAAATTCAAACAAATCAAGGTTAAGAAGACTTCCTTTGTGCAAAGGACTCATTCTTTTGGAATGAGGGTTTCCAAACATAGCCAAAGGAATTCTTGACCAATTCCTTTCTTTGACCTTTTGCTTGTTGCAATTGAGTGTTATTATGCACTATCACATCACCTGACTGTTAGTGATATAAACACATCAACTATTACCTTGTTAGGATAATACCGACATGCTTCCTGCAACTGCTCACACATGTCAACCACATGTTCCAAATATCAAGACAATCATATTTATCAATTTGAAATCAACATTTAGCAGGACTAACAATCATGTCATAATCCATAGTCAACTCATAGTCATTAGACATAATGATACAACTATCAACTACTTACATGCAAGTACATATCAACTGTCTCAACACATAGGTATAAGTACAACCATCTTAAAACAATATCATTTGAACACATACTCATATTATGCAATTCATCAAATTTCAAACATACCATGTTAAATAAATCAACTAGATGCCACAATAGACACCAAACACTCAACACCAAATCGATGACATAATCAAGAATGAAGCACCAAGTATACTATATAAGAAAACTCATACCTTAGTGTATCTCAGGGGAGGCTATCTTGTCTGCGCAATCAATCCATATTAGCATGATATAACTTCACAACATATCAACTCAACCCCAAATAAGATCAAGATATCTAAAATAGTCACTAGCTAACATGTTACATCATAACTCATACACAATTATCATTCACACATATGCAAAGTCAATATAGATTAGTACATCACCATATCACGAATATGTCGGCTCATACCTGAATATCGCAACCATAACCATCTACATAGGTCAAACTAGGTTAACACAATACATATAACATCAAGATCTTCAATGCAATGAACATAACCATCAAGCATATGACCAATCCAAATGACAACATCAAGATCTCAATGAAATAACCCTAATCATCAAGTTAATAGCATATAACAACAATAAGCTATATATCATTCTTATCAACAACATATAACATAATCATCAAGTTATCTAACATAAAACAACAATAGCAATGCATACAACCACAGGTTACCATCATTCTTGACTATCTGACTCATGTGCATATGACTATGCTAATCAATTATCATCTATCATCCATGTAACCATAACATCAAAAGGCATGTTCATGGACCTAATGTATATAACAATCCTTGACTTACATACCTACATGCCAAACATACAATACATGTGTGACAATCTTCTCTTATCCCAAAGTCCAATGTTGCAACCTCATTATGATGACCTGCATCTCCTCCTTTATCTCAGCCAACACATTAGCATCATAACAACCAACAACATCATGATGACCTAAATTGCATATAGTGACTTCACCGGGCATGTTTGACCTACTATTCATGCATAACTATAACTAAGACCATACATGCATAACAACTGCATATAAACATATAACACATGAGTATCAAACCATATACACATCATTCTAGCTAGAGTCCAATCATCAATTCATGACCATATCAACTACACAAACCATTACCTCATGCATGAAAACAACCATTACTCCATTGTACACATAAGCAATGCCTAATCCACTCAAACGCAAGCGATCAATTCTTGTAACCAACCTACAAGACTAATACATGTAATCAAACCTACAAGAATGTAGCCTAAAATACAAGGATGTAAGTAGGTGACATATAATCAACATGTAAGCAACATATAACCATATGCAACCAGTCACATACTCATGACAAATACATTTTACGACATGAATATCAAATTCTCAATGATAACCATACTACAACCATAATCAATCATCAAGCAAATGCAACAAGTACATGAAATGCAAGTGTAAGAGACACACATGTAACTTACATGCATGGATGACCAACACACACTGCCCATCCAATTTGATAGTTGAACCATGCACTGATACCACTTTGTAACACCATCCTCCCACGTCCACCCAAGTAACCATGTCAACTAGGGTAAACATGAGACGAGAGGCTACTATGATCAGATTTGACCTCCTATGTGACCTTAAGGAAGTGGAATCGACGTAACATCATGCACAATCATCCAACATCATCAATAGAACCCTCAGGAGACAAGTCAACCACTTAGACAGACTTTCCCTGGGTCCCACTGTTTTTGATCTCTTAGGCCATAGTTGCTCTGATGCTATGGGCAAGGGAGTGACCAGCAACCTAAATTTGCTCTCACAGGCTTGCCTGCTAGCGACCAAAGACAAAAATTTCCAATTATGTGCCAGCAACCCCGGGATTTAACCCACTTTTTCAGTCCCAGACCCCAGGCCACTACGCAGAGTGGAGTGATAGCTTGAAATCATTAATAATACAAGGAAACAATGATGTAAAAGCAATAAGCTGAACAATACAATAACGAGGCCCCTACTAGCCATGCCATACATTTCGTCAAACATATCATCAACATGTAACATATAGGTGTAAACAACAGAATTAAGTGTAGGGATATCATACTTATCTCAGAATCATTGTGAACCATTGTTCCCTCATGTCATTTGTTGCATTATCATCTATTAGGCCATAGATACATTATCCATTCATTTACAAGTAAAAACATGCTCAGGGCCATACATAGTTGTTGTCATAAAATATACATATAACCATCATAATAGGAACAGAATTACCATAAACATATCAGCCATAAAAATCCCCATATACATTAATACATTTACACATGAAAATCAAGGGAATGAATTTCTCATTAATGAATGCAATAAACCAACCGGAGATGGGACTACCACATTCCACCTGACCATATATTGGCTGAGCCAAGTCTCTCTTCAGCCAATCACCCTCGTTCCATATTCCAAGCATGAATGTGGGACTCATAGAACACATCAAAAACACCAATCAACGTGGATTCCACTAGATTTCTCTGCCTACATCGTGAGGAATTTGATTGCCTCCTAGTCTCTCAGACTTTACCGTGCATCCACAGTCTGATCCAGGGATCACGAGGCCCTACACCAAGACATACTCTTCGGGATTTACCGTGCATCCCATCCTAAGATCACTAGGCCCAATAGAGAGAAGATACATGTTAGGCCCCTATACTACTAATGTAACCCCTTATTGTTATTAGTACAACCCCCTTATTATATTGTTGTACCCATGTAGTCCCCACATTATTATTATTGTGCCCCATAGAAGCCCTCTATTATTATTATTTTGCCCTTACATTATTATTGTTATGTCGGCTCTGATTATATTATGACCCCTTAAACTCCTATACATAGAAAGGAGGTCTTTTCATTTGTATCATCGAATAATTATTCATTTGTGTAATGTAAAGGAGGTTGCCCCCTCGAAGAGGCTTATTTCTAAGGTGTTCATCTATATTTTCTATCTTTTTGTGAGTTGGTTTCATAACATTTGGTATCAGAGCTTTGGATTCTAGGGTTTCGCTGCTCCAAAAAGGTCATTGTGGAATTTGGATGCTAAAAAAAAACCCATTTGGGACGAAATCGTTATGAACCTCGGGTCCGAATTTCAGAGCGTTGCGCGCTATATTTGCGGAGATATGATCTGAGGAAGTTGGCCTTTTTGCAAACTCCCGAATTTCATTCCAAATAGGTGACTTGGGGAAAATCGTCATAACTTTTGTTTTGAGAATCAGATTGAAATTTCATAAGAAGCTACAGAAAGAGGATGGATTGTAGTTTCCTTTGTATATTTTTCAGATACTAAGGTCAAAACAGTGACACGTGACACTTCATACAAGTTAACTCTTCTAGAAAGGTTTATAATAAGGTCATCTAGGGAGATTGTGCATAACTCTGCCTTGGAGAATCTAAATTCGATCAGACTGGTGGCATTGAAAAGAGGACACAGAGGGCTACTGTAGGTCGCAATTTCAGAACTTAAAGATCTAAAAGGACAGAGTTACAGTCATTTCAAGATCGAGCTCCTAAAATAAAAATAAAAAAAAGCGAGATGAGGAAGTTTGATGGCCAGGATCTGGTAAATTGGATACTACAGATGGAGAAATATTTCGATCTACATGAGGTGAAACTATTACAAAAGGTACGTATTGCATCTTCGTATTTAGAACCAGATCAATTTTATGGTATAAAGGGCTTTGTTCTCGTAAACCACTTGTTACGTGGTCAATTTTCACGGAGGAAATGATAGCACATTATGAGGATACAAAGAGAAACTCCTTCTTTAGCCAATTGACAAATCTCAAACAAAAGGGTTCAATGGAAGAGAACATTGAGGACTTTCAAAAATTGAATAGAAGGGTAAATTATATTCCAAAGAAGCAAATGATTGATGTCTTCATAAGGGCTTTAAAGGATAACGTTCAACACGAGGTTCTTTTTTGGGAACCTGATTCATTGGAAGAGGCATTTGAGTTGGCAAGAAAATTGAAAGTGAAATTACGGAAACAAGGAATCCCAACACTCATGACTATAATTATGAAAATGTTTCTTCTCCTAGCCTTCCACAACCTACAAGGATTACACCACAACAATTGGAAGAGAAAAGAGAAAAGGGGCTTTGTTACAATTGTGATAGCAAATCCACTAAAGGTCATAAGTGTGCTGAGAAGAAATTATTTTACATAGAGTATGAAGAAGAGGAAGAAAAGGATCAAGAAACATCAAAAGAAGAGGATATACGCTAGGAACAAACCCCAGAGAAAGAAGAAATGAATCCTACCATATCTTGTAAAGCATTGACAAGAATTACCACTCCTCAAACTCTCAAGATAGAAGGACATATCAAGAAGAAAAAGGTTCAAGAAGTGAAAGATCATATCGAGAAAGCAAAAACGAATCCAACCATATCTTGTAATGCATTGGCTAGAATTACCACTCCTTAAACTATCAATATAGAAGGACATATCCAGAAGAAAAATGTTCAAGAAGTGAAATATCACATCAAGCATCAAGAAATGAATCCGACCATATCTTGTAAAGCATTGGAAGAAATTATCACTCCTCAAACTCTTAAGATAGAAGGACATATCAAGAAGAAAAAGGTTCGAGCAATGAAAGATCACATCGAGCATCAACAACAAGTTCTCCAACTTTTAAAGCATAATGCCTTTTTGGTGTAGAATCGAATGAAACAACAGGTAGATCAACATCGCAGTGAAAAAAGTTTTGATGTAGGTGATTGGGTATTTTTACGGCTACATCTCAAGCAAGCTATTTTTGAGAAGGAAATGTTGGCAATACTACATGCACTTAAGAAATGGCGACCTTACCTAATGGGAAGACACTTCAAGGTAAAAATGGATCATGATAGTCTTAAATACTTTTTAGAACAAATACTATCTTTAGAAGAACAGAAAAAATGGGTCACAAATATGTTGGGTTATGACTTTGACATCATCTACGGAAAAGGGAAGAAAATTCTTGTTGCAGATGCACTCTCAAGAAAGGATGAGCATGTGGAAGCATTGTTTTGTTTTGTTTCTATTATCCAACCAGATTGGATAAATGAAGTAAGGGATGAATGGAAGAAGGACGAAGAAGTGTGGCCACTCATTCAAAATTTGCACAAGATCCTAATTCAAACAATATGGCCAGAAATTGAAGAGGAAGGAAAAATCATATTGGAAGCTGGAGCAGTCACAGAAACAAGAACCCGACAGCTACGAAATCGATCAATTTCAGAGTATCTCATCAAGTGGAAGAACTTACCTGCTAAAGATTCCACATGGGAGGACAAGAATTTTATACAGAAGCAACAAGAACTACTCAAGCGTTGAGGACAACACTTTTTGAAGGAGAGGGCCGTGTTAGGCCCCTATACTACTAGTGTAACCCCTTACTGTTATTAGTACAACCCCCTTATTATATTTTTGTACCCATGTAGTCCCCATATTGCTATTATTTTGCCCCATAGAAGCCCTCTATTGTTATTATTTTTCCCTTACATTATTATTATTATGTCGGCTTTGATTATATTATTACTCCTTAGACTCCTATATATAGAAAGGAGGTCTTGTCATTTGTATCATCGAAGAATTGTTCATTTGTGTAATGTAAATGAGGTTGCCCCCTCGAAGAGGCTTATTTCTAAGGTGTTCATCTATCTTTTCTATATTTTTGTGAGTTGGTTTCATAACAATACACCTCTTGGCTTTACTGTATATCCCTCCATTCACCGGCAATAATTCCTAGGCCCACCGAGGCACACACTCTAGCTTTATTGCAACCCATAGTCTGGTTCAGGGGTTACAAGGCTCATGGCTTCGTGATCCTCAGCTTGGTTTAGGGACCACTCATACCATGTTTTTTTCAATTCAGAGATCCACCCCACTCAACTTCAAATCCAATCCAGCCATCCCACATAAACCGTATGAGAGAACCCATCTCATCAAAGCTATCAGGAAATGGCAAGGCTCGGCTGAAAATATTGTCACATCTGGAAAAACCCATACCATGGTAGAAAAGAACCACATGCAATCCCTTGCATGCCAAGTCTAGCAAGGAAAATACACATGCAGGTTGATACCTGCAATGGAGTCTGTTGTAGGTGCTTGATCATGCCTTTCCCTGCTTGAACTTTGCTTCCTCTTGCCTTCGTTGCCTTTCTTGCTCCAATGCCAAAGTGCTCCAAGAAACTCGAAGTATCCAAAAGTATGAGAGAGCTCCAAAACTCAACTGACAAAATGTTACCAACTGATCCTCATTTTTATGAACGAGGCCTCTATTTTCCTCATTTTCCATTATTTTGCTTCAATTTCCTCCTGACATGCAACTTGTGACCTTTCACCTTCCTTTTCTCCTAATTTCATTTATTTTCTTAAATAATTTTTCCAAAATGCCATTTTTTCTTTCCAAAGCCTTAGCCATTGTCTTTGCCAATTTCCTTAACCATAAACAACCAAATGAACACCCACTAGGATGTTTTGGCCACCATTCAGCTTGGAATTTGTGTCCCATCTACCGCGGTCTTATATATTTTCACATGGAATTTTCACCAAGGTTGTTACAGCATTGTGGAAGTCCTGTCATTGTCTCCTTAAGAATATTCAGCGCCCCATGGTGAAAATTCCCCATGTGCCTATACCATAACGCCATAAGCTCACTACCTGAGTCATGAATTCCTCTTCTAGGAAATGCTAAGATTTTCTTAAACTTTAATTTGTGCAGGCTCTTGTGCCTAACACCAATCTACTTCACCACCTTGGAGTCTAAGGGTTTTATAAAAGCCTTACCCTGTTTGAAGGTCTCCTAGCACCCCTTATCCTTCAATGTTGAAACTAAAATGAGATTCTTCATGAGCCCAGGTATGTAAAGAACATCTCTAAGAAGTAGAGGGTTTCTAGACTCCTTCTCAAAATAAATTATACTAATACCCACGACCTAGTACTTCCCATCGTCTCCCATCTCAATATCGAATTGCATGTCCTTCTCTGATAATTTGCTGAAATACTTCTTATTTCCTATCATATGACAAGACACACCATTGTCCACATAGAATAAGTTTGTAGCCACTGAAGTTGCCATGTGGGAAATGTGTAAAAAATCCTTTTCAAAATCATAAGGGAACTCATCTATCTTTGTAGAGTTTGCTACTTGGTCCTTCTTGGACCCTTTATTTTTTGTTGGGGCATTTAGTAGTATAATGTCCAAACTGGTGGCACAAAAAATACTTGATCTTGCTGAAATCCTTTTTCTTCTTCTCTCCCTTAGAACTCAAATCACTACCACCATTTCTCTTTTTACACTTGGACTTGGTCCCATTGCCGACTAGAGTGAAATTTTATTCATCTTCTTCACTTTTAACATGATATCCAGCTTGATCTTGTCTGTGAATCTCCTCCTAGACACAAACACCCTAGAAACGTTCCCAATCCGGAAAGTTTTCTCGGGCACATATCCCATCCATGAAGGCTTGCCATGACTTGGTGAAACCCAACAAAGCAAAATTCACCAAATCTTTATCTGGAACTATCTCACTCATACCAACCAACTCTTCCTTTACCTTAGAAAACTTGGTGAGGTAAGAAACCACAGAATCTGACTTGGACATTTTAATGCTCCTAAGCTTGTATTTCAGTACCCTCTTTCTAGCCTCACTATAACCCTAATAGAGACCAATAATGGTAGTCCACGTTTCTTTGGCTTACTTTTTCCCAATGAAGTGAGGGATAATGTGGTCTTTGGCTCCTTCCAGGATAATCCTTCTTGCCTTAGAATCCATTTTATTATCCTGAGCCAACTACTGAGGATCTGTTAGTGTGGCTAGGATGTTATCAACAAAATTCCAAACCCCTTGTTCCTCCAATATCACTACTATCCTTTCATGCCACGAACAAAATTTAAATGCACCATCCAATCTATCATTGAATATGAAACCCCGATATGCCATACTACCAAATTGATCTGTTGAATACAAATCACATTGGTAAAATTAATGCACACTACTCAAAACCCTAATAGCCAAATCAATCCAATAACTTGCTCCCTCTGAATCGCAAAATCTACTACTAAAGATAAAATTTGTGCTTGGTCTTTAATCACAAATTGAGCTCTAATACCATGTTAGATTTCCTTAAAGCCCAATAAACTAATTTGAAATTTCTAATTGTAAAAACCCATAAAAATAAACAACTGATATTATGGAAACTTAAATCACAAATATACTGAGTTTTCTACCTTAATATGCACAGTGGAAAAATAAATCAGAAGATAAACACATCAACACATAGAACACAAGATATACCCAGGAAACCCCAACTCCGCGAAAACCTGCAACATTGTGTGTCTTTTATTAATCTTCTTCAAAAAAGGATTTTCTTGTAAGAACTACAACAAGGGAGAAAATTCCCTTATATCACAAGAACAATTGATCAATCCTCCAAGATGGATCAAACCCTTGCCTGCGCATTATGCATGCAAAGTCCTTGTGCAAATCAGCTACACTACACACACGTGTGAGTGAAAATCTTCTCTCCAGTGTGCATGTGTGAATGGTATGATTGCACTAGGTTATAAGTGCTCAACCCTCACTTGATTTCTTTTATGATCTTGTATCATTGGGGTCTATTGAAACCCTTGGCTCTTCTGTTGCTGATCTGGCACACTCTACTTATGCACAACTAACTTGCCACTAACTTGCTCCATCTCCTCTTATAATTTTGATCTCAACCCTAATCTTCCTCTCGACGATTGAGATTAAATTTTGATCAATCGTTGAGATTAAATCATAAGTTAACTTAGGAATTTTTAATTTTTCCTAACTTTAGGAAATAGTTAAATAAATTAATATTCTACTAAAGTGCTTGTCTTTTGGGTTCTTCTACTAGTCTTAGTGTTGGGTATGTGTTATATTCTTTGTTGGGGGGTTTGGATGGGGGTGATAACCCCCCTCCATAGGGTTGGGGGCAGCGCCCTGCAAAAAAAAAAAAAATAAAAAAATAAAAATAAAAAAATAAATAAAATAAATAAATAAATAAATAAATAAATAAATAAATAATATATATATATATATATATATATATATATATATATGAAGACCTAACCATGGTTTTGTGCATGGTTTTGGGTATGATGGTTTTTCTCATGGTATTTTGTAGATCCGGTCAAGGGAACTATGATTATGTTCTAATCTAGGGTCAATGGATTGGGGTTTTATGAATGATTTGACATGTATATAATGTATTGTAAAATTGAAAGGAATATAATGAAAAATCAATCTAGTTTTCTCGATTTTGGGTTCCAGAAGAAAAATCTTTGTGTATATTTTATGTTCTCACCATTGTATATTTTCTATTTTTTAAGAATTTGTTTACATGTAATTTTTGTACAGGGTTAAAACCTTCATTTTGTATCAGAGCAATTTTGACTTTAAGGGGACGCCTTTGTGGCTGACAAGTTTTTCTTGGGCCTATGGTAGACCCTGTTATATTGGAATATATGTGGGATTGGTTCTTGTGGTGAAAGGAGATGGAAAACAGTGGAACGATAGAGATCAAGAAATTCAACAGACAAAGTTTTGAGTTGTGGAAGCTTAAGATGGAGGATTTGTTGGTGGATAAAGATCAATGGAGCACGGTGCATCCAGATACTAAACCAACAATAATGTTAACAAAAGAGTAGACCAAGTTGGATCGAAAGGCAAAGAGCACAATACAACTGTGTGTCTCATATTTAGTATTACTGAATGTTTCAAGAGAAGCTACAACAAAGGCTTTGTGGGATAAGTTAGTGACTTTGTATCAACCTAAGTCCTTGGTGAACAAACTATTCCTATGGAAAAGGTTCTATAACCTGAGGATGAGGGATAGAGACTCAATGATAGAGCATTTGAATGCCTTCAATATGTTGATAGGTGGTTTTCATTGATTTCAACCCAAGCAGTACCAGGAGATACACTAATATTTGATGGAAAATTTGACATGGCAATTCATGGAATCTCGTGTCAAGATCCTTCTAAATAGATTCTCCTTGACAAGATATTTCTATTGATATATGGTACACTCTGTGGTTCCTTCTGGTATGAGAGAAAATTGAGTTTGAAGTTGAAGGCCAAGTTTTGTGGGCTAAAACCCTAGGGGGTAGTAACATGACACCTTATTCACCTACAATTGTCAATATATGGTAATGATTCTCACCACAATCTAATTGTGTATAAGTTGAATATCTTCAAGAACCAAAGGTAGTAACTCAATCATTGACTTCACAATATTGTTAGGACCAAGTGCACTAAACCAATCATTGGTTTTCTTGCTATTAACATCAAATTTAAGGCTTTATTAAGAGTTATTAAGGGTATGTCTTTAATAAGAAATAATTTAAGTGAATAATTATTAATACAAATACTAGGAGGAATATTAAAGTGATCCGCATACCTTAGAATAAAAAGATACATATTTTAAAATATTTAACATTCTAAATATATTATGAATTACTCCTTCAACGTACATTAAGAAACCCCTCCTTAACACCCAGCAATCAAATGATTTATTTTCACACAAGGAAGATATGTCTCCTACAAGCTAGGAGCCCTATCTAACG
Source organism: Pinus taeda (assembly GCA_000404065.3). Classification (NCBI taxonomy): domain Eukaryota; kingdom Viridiplantae; phylum Streptophyta; class Pinopsida; order Pinales; family Pinaceae; genus Pinus; species Pinus taeda. The sequence continues at coordinate 184,005 of APFE030514299.1, forward strand.
TTCAATTGAGATACCTGTGTTATATATTAAGAGACCTTTGAAGTGGATGAAAATGAACATGAACAAAACGAATATCATCTTTCTGAAGTTTGATTACCCTACAAAATTGAACGTAGAATTTCTTTATAGGGTTCAGTCTATTGAAATAGGTCATTTTCAGGTCTGAGTTTAGCCTTTACTACAAGGATGACAGTGAGTAGCATTTAGTGAAGAACAATGAATTTTGATACCTTCATTTCAGGTCTAGCGAAGACACAGAAAGTTTCCAGTCTTTTCATTTTAGGTCTAGCGAAAATTGAGAAGGACTTGTGAAGGAAGCTTGAGGGTTCTGCTCCCACATTATAAGCATATCAGTAAGCAAAGGAACATATAAGGGTCTCAGTACTTAATACAATTGCATTAGTTCATACTCATTAATGTCTCATATCTCCACTACAAGACTGCAAGGACGAGTGAAGATTACTGTTGGACAGTAAGGGTTTACAAGGATTGTTTCAAGGGCTTGTTGAGACTTCAAACTTCACCTTTAACTTGAGTGAGTTTCCAAGAAAGACATGGCTTGGATTTGACTACAGTTAATACAAGAATATTCTATCATAAAGACTGCAATTTGAGTGAGTTAAACAAATGCTCCAAACATGATAGTATGTTGAATCTTGTTTTGAGCAAAATTATCTCTGTAGAAATTCCTTGTAGATTCAAACTGCAGATTGTAATATGATAAAACAATTGACTTGAATCTACTCTACTCATCAATGAAAAAAATAAACAATCGATGAAATCACGAAGTATAAAAGAGAAAGAATTCAATCACACATAACATAATAATTTTCTGGGTAAAACCATAGCTAAAATCCCCTGCTATCTGTATATTTCATTAATCAGGAAATATGAGAAGATTACAATGCTTTTCTCAAGCCCAAGCAACCTATGCACTATCTCTATCTATCTCATTACTTCCTAGACAAGCTCAAGCCAATATTTAGCCAATTATGTTGCATACCAAGCTCCTGTTTCCTTGCATAGTTTCCTAGGGAATTAACCCATATTTAATTGGGAAATTCCACAAATATGAATTGTGCAATCCTCATTGGCCTTCCTCTGATTGCATGTACCACTTGTACAATTCATATGATTATACAATTGATAGTACAATATCCCTTAACTCCAATATCAACTGATCTTTCTCTGATCTGACATGCATGAGTTAATTATGAGTGAATCTTTAGTTTATTGGTTGATCAGTGTTGGTTACACCCCACTACAGGATCTCCCACTAATTCATCCATCAGTTGGAACTAGTTTAACTGACTTTAACTCAGTTAATCTGAATTAAATAATTACAACTCAAAATAAACTTAACCAGGGCTCCTAAAAAGTAGGATATGCTCTACATGACTCTAGTTAGACTCTCAACTCGATTTAACTGAGCTAACGTAGTTAGCTATTACAATTTGTCATGAGATGTGGAATTACAATTTAATTCCTAATTTAATTCAAGAACACAATTAAATTAGGATTTTCTTATTGCATTTTCAACACTCACTCTCAACAAGAAAGGGATTATATGCTACCTTGATCCTGCCTATGTGCAACTCAAATTTGCATCTTGACAATGCCTTTGTCAAAATATCTACATCCTGCTCCTTTGTAGGAATTTACTATAGCAACATGATTCTCCTTTGCACACAATCTCATAGATGGTGATAATGGAGGTTGATATGCTTGGATCGATCATGAAAAACTGGATTCTCAGAAAGTTTGATACAAATATAATTGTCACAGTAAATCATTATAGGATCCATCTGCTCACCAAATAACCCAACAAGGATCTTCCTCATCTAGATGGCCTCACAAACTACTTGACTAGTAGCCATGTACTTTGCTTCTATTGAACTTAGTGCAACTGACCTCTACTTCTTATTGTACCATGGAATTGTTGCTGACCCAATACTAAAGATTCCCCCTGATGTGCTCTTTCTATCGGATGGACTCCCTACCCAATTTGCATCTATGAAGCCTTGAAGCTTCACTCCCTCTGTGCATTTGTACCAAAGACCAAACTTAGTGGGGCCTTCGAGGTATCTCAACACATGTTTAGCTGCCTTCCAATAAATTTTGGTTGGCTTAACCATGGCTTGACTAAGTTGGTTAACTGCAAAACACATGTTCAGTCACGTGTTCACCAAATACATAAGCAAACCCACAAGTTGTCTTTAAATAGTGGCCTCCACTACTTCACCTGAATTGGCATCTCCCTTCCTCCAGTTACCTTCTAGAGGAGTCTCCATGGGTTTGTTTCTCTCCACGTGGAACTTCTTTAGTCTCTCATTGGCATACTTGCCCTAAGAGACAAACAATTCCTCATCTCCTTGCCATAAATCCATATCAAGAAAGTAATGCATGAGCCCCAGGTCCTCCATCTCTAATTCTCTTGCAAGTTCCTCTTTCCAAGATTTTATCAGCTTCTCATCACATGTTAGAATCAAATCATCAACATATAATACTATAATTAACAATTTACCTTCAACCACAATATGATAAAGGTCCGCATCTCCTTCACTTTTTTTGAAGCCCAACTCGGTGAAATAGTTGTCAATTCTGGTACTAAGCACGGGGTGCTTATTTTAGTCCATATAATGTTCACTTGAGTCTGCACACATGCGACTCTTTGTTGAAGGTCTCAAATCCTCCCGGCTCAATATACACCTCTTCCCAAATCATACCACTGAGGAATTTTGTCTTCACATCTATCTGATGTATCTTACATCCCATCTGCATTGAGAGTGCTAGAATATATCTGATTGAATAGTACTTTGCTACTAGAGCAAAGGTATCCTTGTAATTAATTCCCTCCACCTGAGAGAACCCTTTGGCCAAAAATTTGGCCTTGTGGTTCTCCACACTCCCATCTATTGCTTGCTTTACTTTGTAGATTCATCTGGAACTCATCACTGACTTGTCTGATGGTCTTGGGACCACTTCCCAAACATTGTTTCTGATAATGGAGTCATACTTCTCAACCATGGCATCAACCAATACTGGTTTTTGCATTTTTTCCTCGAATGAGGATGGCTCAACCTCTACACTCTCGCTCATCATAGCCGTGCAGCCAGTGTACCGATTTGGTGACCTCCTCTGCCTGCATTGTGAACTGGGTGCTCCCACATTCTCTCTAGCATCATGCATCAATCTGTCAACCTCTTTGGTGTGCTTCCTTCCATCTCTGGAAGTCTCTAAATGAGTGGGTGCTTCCACTCTATGTTCCTCTGCTCCACATCATCCTGAGGTTCCTCCTTTGGGGTTAAAAGCTCCTCATCTGCATGTAATTGAAGGTCCCTCTGAAGGGAACATCTCATGGCCTTCTATTCATCAAACTTCACATATCTACGAACTATTGTCATCTTGTTGGATGGCAAGTACACTTGATAGTTGTGAGGTGTATCAGTGTACCCCACAAATATGCCCAACTTAGTTGTTAGATCTATCCTTTTTTGTGCATCCTCGGTAACATGATAGTAGACTGATGAACCAAAGATTCTAAAGTGTGCCACATCTGGTTTCTTATCTAAAAAAGCTTCTTCTAATGTACTCATCCTGAGAATTCAATGAGGGCTTCTGTCATGCAAATAAATAGTTGTGTTGCATGCTTCAGCCCACAAGTGCAACGGTAGGCCCTGATCATGTAACATCACCCATGCCACTCCCACAATAATTTTGTTCTTCCTTTTAGCCACCCCATTTTGTTGTGGGTTATGAGGTGCTATTATCTCTTGTTGAATGCCTTTTGAAGCACATAATTTCTTGAATTCATTTGACACATATTCTTCACTGTTATCACTTCTAAGACATTTAACTTTCCTGCTAGTATCTTTCTCGACAGGTGCTTTAAATCACAAAATTTAGCAAACGTATGATCTTTCTTCTGCATGAAGAAAATCCAACACTTATGAGAAAAATCATTAACAAATATTACATAATACATGTGCTTAGTCGTGGATGTTTTCGAGAACGGTCCACACACATTTGAGTGAACTCTATTAAGGATCGCTTGTGCTCGAATTTCTTTATCATGAAAGGAATATTTCATGTACTTCCCCAATGTACACCCTTTGCATATGTCTCTCTGTTGTAGTGTACCCTTGGGAAGTCCTGTAGAAATTTTCTACATGGTTTTCAAAGCTCTGTGGTGCAAGTGACCTAATATTCTATGCCACAACTCACCAATATCACGGCTCTGCACCTTCTCTATTTTTGTGCTCAAAGTAGCGTAGTCTTCTACATCTAATTTGTAGAGTGTTTTCACTTGAACCCCGATCTGCTTCACATGCCCTAAGGATATGTGATGAAGGAAAGCCTTTCCCTTGCTAAATATCACATCAGAGCCTCGGTCCTCCAACATGGAAACTAAAACCAAATTCTTCTTCAAACACGGAACATACATGACATCTTTTAATGTGAGAGGAGAACTAGACTCCCTCTAAAAGGTAATAGTATTGATGTTATTCATGTTATACCTCCCATCATCTCCCATCTTGATGTGCATCTAGAGGTCCTTCTCCTCCAATTCACTAAAGAACTATTTGTTTCCGGTCATACTGAATGAGGCTCCACTATCTAGGTACCACACACTACCCATCATTGATGTCACCATGCAAGCAATGAGGGTGAAATCTAGTCCGAATTGTGAAGCATGAGCTTCACCTGCCACTCCTTGTGAGGGATTTTTACTGACCTTCTTGTGCAGACACTTTGTAGCATATTGTCTCAGCTTGTGACAATGAAAACATTTAATCTTTGACATGTCCTTCTTCTTGCTACCCTGAATGGAATCTCATTTGGAATGGGATGACTTCCCCTTCCCTTTCTTCGTCTTTCCAGCTAAGGCACAGTTATCCACATCATCATTCTTGGATGAGGATCCATCTCTAGTGTTTCGTCAAATCTCTTCTTGTACCAAGTTAGACCACAATCGCTCCCACTCGGGTAGCTTCTCCCCGCCATTAACTGAGTCCTGGTAGTTATTCCAACTCTTGGGAAGGCATAGAAGTGCTAGGCTCACCACATCGTCTTCAACAACAGTAACACCGACACTTCCAAGCTCATCCTATCATTGGGTGAACTTGGTCAAGTACTTCGGTATTGTGTCACCCTTCTCCAACTTGATTTTTCTGAGTTCGTCCTTCAGTGCCAATTTCCTCTGGTCACTATTTTTTGAAAAAGGTCTGTCAAGGCCTTCCACATTGGAAATGGAGTTTCCTTACCATGGAGGTTTGAGACAATATGATCTAGAACTCCTTCTAAGATAATCCTTCTCACCTTTTCCACACACTTTATCCACTCTGCCAAATCCTCAGTATCATCTGGCTTAGGAATATCTTTGTCTATGAATTACTTAAGCCCATTGTATTCCAACACTGCCTCCATCCTGTCCTTCCAAGCAATATAGTTTGAACTACCCTCAAGGGCATATTTGAGTCTCAAACCGTAGAATGACATCCTACTAGCTCTGAAGTATGATACTGCAAATTTGATTTCTCCTGAAAAAGAAAAACTCATATTCTTCTCTTCTATAGTGATTTCATCTCTGATACCATATAGAAATTCGTTATAGATTCAAATTGTAGATTGTAATATGCTTAAACAATTGACTTGAATCTAATCTACTCATTAGCAGAAACAATAAACGATTGATGAAACCACGAATAATTTTCTAGGGAAAGCCACAACTAAAAACCCCTGCTATCTGTATATTGCACTAATTAGAATATACGGAAAAATTACAATTCTTTTCTCAAGCCTGAGCAAACCCTGCACTATCTCTACCTATTTCACTGCTTCCCAGACAAGCTCAAGCCAATACTTAGCCAATTTTGTTCTCTACCAAGCTCCTATTTACTTGCACAATTTCCTACGGAATTAGCCCATATTTAATTGGGAAATTGCACAAATATGAATTGCGCAATCCTCACGGGCCTTCCTCTGATTGCATGCACCACCTATAAAATTCATATGATTATAAAACTTATAGTACGTTGTCCCTAAACACCAATCTCAACTGGGTCTTTCTCTGATCAGACATGCATCAGTTAATTATGAGTGAATCTTTAGTTTACTGGTTGACCAGTGTTGTTTACACCCCACTAATCGATCTCCCACTAATTCCTTCATCAGTTGGAACTAGTTTAACTGAGTTTAACTCAGTTAAACTAAATTAAATAATTACAACTCAAAATAAACTCAACCAGGGCTCCTAAAAAGTAGGAGACACTCTACATGAATCTAGTTAAACTCCCAACTCGAATTAACTGAGCTAACTAAGTCAAATTAACTTAGTTAACTATTACAAGTTGCCATGAGATGTGGAACTACAATTTAATTCCTCATTTAATTCAAGGACAAAAAAATTAGGATTTTCTTGTTGCATTTTCAACAATCTCAACAAATGTAAGAAGACAAGGTACGTGGTTTGTTGGTTGAACCACTCTTTTATGTTTCCTACAATAGTGATCAGGTATCTCGTTTAACTTGAAGTCTGGCTACAACATTATGTGTCTTTATGATTGTATCTAGTATACCATTTCAACTTTAGTTAAGACTGCATTAGGGGTTGCATTTAGTGTTGTAAAATTGTGTATTATCCTCTAGTCATAATTTTAAATTCTATAGTATTTTGTTTTGTGTTAAGAGTTGCATTGAGTCTAGGATCAATGACATGTTGTAACAACCTTGTTCTAACTATAGTATTGATTATGTCATGTTAGAAGGTTAGAACAATGTTGTGTCTTCTAACTAGAGTTGAATCAGAGTTTGTTGAGGACAACAGCGTGTCTTGTAACTATAGTCCTAGATCTTATACAATTTGAATCAATATATAAATTTGTAATCAAGGTCATTAGGATTCCTGTATAGGTGTCATGGTGTAGAGGGAACTGGAAGGTAACCCTTAGATCTATCCTAATCAACGATCCTTCCAGTCTTAAATTGATGGTAATGATTTAACAAGACAAGAACATAAGGAAAATAAGGAAGTTGCAAGTTCACTTCAAGTACAAACTATAGTCATTTAATTTTTCACTTCCATTATTATGTACTTACATGTGTATTGTAGGGAGATGTAAGTTGAAGGGTATTTTTTTTTTTTTTTTGTAATTGTTTCTCATTTGGGAAACTTTGTATGCATGTTGAAGAAGACTCAAGGGCATATATGAACTTGAAGTGACAATCATCATCTCTTAAAGGAAGCCTTGCAACAAGGACGTTTCTTGAAGACGAAGTAGCTATACTTGTCACATCATTGACAACCTTCCCATGTATCAAGAAGCATTGTCAAAGTCAAGAGTCAAATCATTGTAAATGGGTCATTATTGCTTAGAATTGTAAAAGGCATTATTGAGGAGAGTCAGTTCTATTTTCAAATTTTGTCGGGACAAGGGTTTAGGTCGTAGAGTTGTTGGCTAGTCAAAGAAAGTTTATTGAGAATTATTGTAATGTGGATCATTGTCCCTAGTATGGGTGTCCACATATTTATTTATTTTGTCTTTATAGGGTGGTAGGGTGGTGCTCGGCAAGTGAATGAATTCACCTTTATGTTGGGGCCTATAAACACTCCAGGGTGGTAGAGTGGTGTTATGGAGATTTGTGGCTCCCTAGGGTGTTGGGGCATCCTTTTAGCTGATTGTTAATAAAACCTGGGCATTAGGGCATCCTTCAAGTGGGAGATGGAGAAGAATGCTTTTGCAGATTTCTAGTAAGTTTTAACTTTCTTTTCAGTTGGGGTTGAATATTAAATAGCTTATTAGAAAACCATTCGGTGGTGTTTGACCTAGAGGGGTTTTACACCTAAAAATGTTGTGCCTATTGTCTCTATTTTTGCATTGTTTTTTACTACTCTTATTGAAAAATAATAATAATAATTGAAGATTAACTATTTTTCTGAAAAAATATCAATAAAGTGCTAATTTTTAAGAAATATTGATTCATCCCCTCCCCTAGTATTTCCAACAATTGGTACCAGAGCTTGGTTCCTTTAGTAGCAGTTTAACAACTGAAAGGGGATTATGGAGTACACCAAGAATATAGTTCCTCTATTTAAAGGAGATAACTATGCACTTTGGAGTGGAAGCATGCAGGTTCATTTACTTATGCAAGGATATGAATTTTGGGAAATAGTTGAATAGGGCTATAAAGCAACAACTGATGAACAAGGTAAGAAAAATATCGAAAACGATGCCAAAACAAAGGATCTTATTATAGTGGACTTACTCAAACTGTCTATGTTAAAGTATTGGGTTGTAAAAAAAATGATGAATTATGGGACAAGCTTCAAAACATATATGCAGGACACTCCAAGGTCAATGAAGCAAAACTTCAAATTTACAAAGCTCAATTTGAAAAACTAAGGATGAAAGAAGATGAGAACATTGCAACTTAATTTCAATGTGGAAATGAAATAACAAATGCATTGGAAGGATTAGGATAACCAATTGAAAAAAAGGTCATTCTTCATAAAGTCCTAAGAATTGTTTCAGCAAAATTTAATCCTAAGGTTTTTATATTAGAAGATAGATCAGATTTAAGCAACTTGAGTATGGTCGAACTACATGGGATATATATAGCATATGAAATGAGGATTGAAGAGGAAAAATGTTCATCTAATATAGAAACTGCATTTTCAACATCCAAGAAGATCGGGAAGGGAAAACATGTATCTAAACCAAGATCTAGTCATTGCAAAGAAGAGGAAGAAGAAGAGGAATTTTCAGATGAATATTTTGCCTACCTTATGAGGAAGATGAAAAGAGGAACATGTAAGTACAAAGGAAAACTTTTGTTAGCATGTTTTGATTGTGGTGAGATTGATCATTTTGCAGCTAAGTGTCCTCATAAGAATGAAACATATACAAAAGGAAAGAAGGGTTAATGAAATTTCAACAAGAAGAAAGGGTTTAATAAAAAATTCTTCTCCAAGGGAGATAGCTCCTCATCTGAAGAAGAGAGTGACAATGATGAAGTAAACAAAGAAAGAGTATTATTTATGGCTAAGCACAAAATAAGGAAACCTCTAATGAAGAAGAAGATGATGAAAAGAAATGACTGAAATTAAATTTCAAAACCAAGTTGTCAGAGTTATAAAAGAACTCAAAACAGAAAGGAAAAATGTCAATTCTTTGGAAGTCAAATTGAAGGAAGTAAAAGAACACACCAAGAACCTCAACAAAAGGAATGAAGAAGAAATCATCAGTCTCATAGTACAGTTGGAAGAATCCAAACGAATTGAAGAATCCCTCAGGAATAAGTTAAAAGAAATCAACAAGGCAAGGGAAGAACTAGAAGCTGAAATAGTCTCTCTGTGAAAGGAAGCAAAAAGGGGAAATGTCCCAAAAAACCTTGTAAGTAGATATAGAGCATTATATGAGTTCAAAAGCATTCAAACACAAAATCAAAATGAAGGAAAAAAGAAGATTAACAATGACACAACTATAAGAAGTAATCAAGAGATAGTTCTTCCTCTAAGAAGGAATGAATACAGAAGATCATTTAGAGAAGATAACTCATTCAAGTACACAAATTCGTTTAATGGTTACTATTTTTAATGTGATAAATTTGGACATATGGCTAGGGATTTTCAAAACAGGTACAATTATCAAATATATTATCAATGGAATCAAAACCCTAGAAGCAGGTATCCTAGAAGTAGGTTTGCAGGATCACAAGATAGGTTCCACGACAACTTTAAGAATAAAAAGTTTACATCGTATGCTCCATTATTTAGGGCCAACATTGAATGTTACAAATGCCATAAATATGGGCACATAGCTTGAGATTGTAGGTACAATATTGAATCCTCCATGAATGACAACCCTAACATCAAGTACAGGAAAGGACAACAGATGTAAGAAGATCAAGAAAATGAGAAATTTCAACAGTAATGATTTCAGGCCTTGTAAAGGAAACAGGTCTTGAGGTAGAAACAAGTACATTAGACGATGACAAGGTTTAGGATAATCTAGCTGAAGAGCTAGGTGGTACATTATTTTGAAGAATCCAGCATGATGGCTCCTTGAATATTGAAGAGGAGGAATCTAAGTAGCAACAATGGCACATTTTAAGATCAATCATTGGCAATTTGATAGATGGCTGACATAAAGGAATATTATGGACATTTTCAGTAGTAGGAAAATTTGATCTATATTGATAGGTAGAATTGATAGTAACAATTTATGTGAAGGAAGAGACATGGTTGAAGCAAGCATTAAGGAAAAGCATTTTGAAGTTGACAAGTTGCACGAAAAGTATGGATGAATTATTCATGGATACAAGCCAGAGGATGTAAAGTTCTCTTATTGGAGTCTCCTATACATAACAACTTCCGCACCTGATGTGATGCAGACAATTACACAAGTGGCACAATTCCAAGTAGCACCAAGAGAGTCCCATGTCGTTTTTGTAAATATTATATTTAGATGTCTCAATAAAACAACAAAATTTGGCCTATAGTACATTAATTAACCATTGTCCCTTATATAGATGTTGATTGGGCCAAAAATGTTGACGATCTTAAAAGTACTAGTGGAGAAACTTTGTATCTAAGTGGTTGTCTTGTTTCTGTAGAATTTTGTAGAATTTTTCCTACAAATCAACTAGCTTTGATACCATGTAGAACTTTTTCTACAAATCAGCTAGCTTTGATACCATGTAGAAATTTCCCACCTGTAGATCACCCTGGTAATGCAATGTACTAAAGCAAAACACTTGATCTACTTCTACAAACAATTTAGCGGAAGCTTAATCAACCATGAGCAACATCAATAAGAAACATATATAACTGATAAGAAGGAATCAATCACACATAACACAGAAAAATTTACCCGGGGAAAGCACCTGCCTAAAACCCCATCTTTGTGTTATCATACAAGTGGAAATATAGTCTGGATTACACAAAGCCTTAGCTCGGAAGCTATCCAGCTCTCAGTACAATCCCTCTAGTGCTCATAGACAATCAAAGGCTTCTCACAAACCTTCTCCTCTGCCCTCCAAGCCTCCTATTTCCTTGTGCAGTTTCCTTGGGGTCTAGTGCTACCACCTGTGTGAATTGGCCTCTTCACACACTCACTAACCTCTAATCTAACTGCACAAACTTGAATGAGATAAATCCTCATCATGGATGAGCTTCCTTTATAGGAAAAATATTCATCCAACTGATAGTACATTGTCCCTTCTCTGATCTCAATTGGGTCTCTGATAGAACTGACATGCATCAGTTATCCATGAGTGAATACACAGTTATCTGAAAATAATAGTTGTCACATGCATGCAAGCATCAACAAACTATATCTCATTAATTTAACAACTTGTTAAATTAATCTAACTGGGCTTGACTAAGTTAAACTAAGTCAACTAATCCTCTCAATATAGAACTCATCCTTAATTCCTCAATCAGTGGAGCAAATCAAGGACACATTCCCCAATTATTGGAGAAATAATTGCATGTTCTCACAAAGACTTCAAGTTTGCTTTTCCTTAACTAATTAACTCATGGAGAATTAATTAATTAATATTCCAAACTGCTGGTAAGACCAAATTCGAATTTACTTCCTATAGATAGACCAAGGACCGCTATAAATAGGAATCCACACTGCACTGCTAAAAATAGAACTCCTATTTTTAGCACTTCCATTTTTCATTCCTTTTTGCCCAATCCAGCACTGATGCCCAAACTGCTATTTTTAGCACTTCTATTTTTAGCAATTTCTTGTTGCCAATTTTCAACAGTTTCATGGTTGAGAAAGAAGCAAATCTTCAAATCCACAATGGAGGTCTAATACATAGCCGCAACAACTTGTTGTACGAGCCCATTCCAATATTTTGTGATAACATCAACGCCATCAGTATCTCCAAGAATCTTGTGATGCAGTAAAAAAAAAATGAAACACATTCCGATCAAGTATCATTTCGTTAGAGAACAAGTTGTAGAGAATAATATCATATTTGAATACAGTGGGACCAAAGAACAAATCATTGACATATTGACCAAACCATTACCCTATGAAATATTCTAATATCTTCCCCGGAAACTTGGGATTCTCCCATGTTCACATTAGCCTATTCATTTATCTTGTCAAGTAGATAAAGGGAGTTGAGGTAAGTTACATGTTCACAGGAGATGTAGGTTCTTAAGGGGAGTTACCCTTTTCCATTGATGTTAAAGGGGGAGAAAAAGCATTAGGAAGGTGAGAAGCATGGTGTTAGGGGGAGTAGTTTTGTTTCCATCAATGCCAAAGGGGGATATTGTTGATAGGTGCTTATCAATGATGTAAACCCAAGCAGAACCAGGAGTTACCCTGATCTTTGATGGAAAATTTAACATGGAAATTTTATGGAAAATCATGTCTTAATCCTTCTAGATGAATTCTCCTTGACGATATGCTTTTGTTGATATATGGTACGCCCTGTGGTTCCTTTTGATTCGAGAGAAAATTGAGTTTGAAGTTGAAGACCCAATTTTGTGGGCTAAAACACCAAGGGGTAGTGACATGACACCTTATTCACCTATGGTTTTCAATATATGACAATGGTTCTCATTGAAATCTCATTGTGTATAAGTTGAATATCTTCGAGAACCAAAGGTAGTAACTCAATCATTGACGTCATAATCTTGGTAGGACCAAATGCACTAATCCAATCATTGGTTTACTTGCTATTAACATCAAATTTAAGGCTTTTATTAATAATTATTAAGGGTATATCGCTAAAAAGAAATAAATTAAGTGAATAAGTTTTAATACAAATATTAGGAGGAATATTAAAATGATCTAGTTGCCTAAGAATAAAAAGATACATATTTTAAGATATTTAATATTCTAAATATATTATGACTTACTCCTCCAACATACATGAAAAAGATCATCCTTAATACCTAACAGTCAAATGATTTATTGTCACACAAGGAAGATATGTCTCCTACAAACTCAGAGCCCTATCTAACATTCAATTCAAAAGCCTATGCTATATATTAAGAGACCTTTGAAGTAGATGAAAATGAATGTGAGCAAATAAAACATCATCTTTCTGAAGTTTGATTACCCTACAAAATTCAACATAGAATTTCTTTATAGGGTTTGGTGTATTGAAATGGGTCATTTTTAGGTCTGAGTTTAGTCTCTATTGCAAGGATGAGACCAAGTAGCATTTAATGAAGAACAATGAATTTTGGTACCTTGATTTCAGGTCTAGCCAAGACACAGAAAGGTATCGATCCTTTCATTTCAGGTCTAGAGAAAATTGAGAAGGACTTGCAAAGGAAGCTTGATGGTTTCGGTCCCTCATTACATGCATATCACTGAGCAAATGAACATATTAGGGTCTCGATACTTAATACAATTTCATTAGTTTAGACTCATTAATGTCTCGTATCTCCATTAGAAAATTGCAAGGACAAGCGAAGATTATTACTGAACAATGAGGGTTTGCAAGGATTGTTTCAAGGGTTTGTTGATACTTTAGACTTCACTTTAACTTGAGCAAGTTTCCAAGCAAGACAGGGCTTGGTTTTGGCTGCAGTTAATACAAGAATCTCCCATCATAAGGAATTCAATTTGAGTGAGTTAAACAAAGGCTCCAAGCATGATAGTATGTTGAACCTTGTTTTAGCAAAATTATCTCAACAAATGTAAGAATACAAGGGTACAGGGTTTGTTGGTTGAATGAGTCTTTTATCTTTCCTACAACAATGATTAGGTATTAGGCCTGACTTGAATTCTGGCTACAACATTTTCTATCTTTAGGATTGTATCTAGTATACCGTGTCATGTTTAGTTAAGACTGCATTAGGGGTTGCATTTAGTGTTGTAAAATTGTGTATTATCCTCTAGTCATATTTTGAAATTCTATAGTATTTTGTTTTGTGTTAAGAGTTGCATTGAGTCTAGGATCAATGACATGTTGTAACAACCTTTTCCTAACTATAGTATTGATTATGTCACATTAGAAGGTTAGAACAACGTTGTGTCTTGTAACTAGAGTTGAGTCAAAGTTTGTTGAGGACAACACTATGTCTTGTAACTATAGTCCTAGATCTTATACAATTTGAATCAATATAGAAATTTGTAATCAAGGTCATTAGGATTCTTGTATAACTGTCATGGTGTAGGTCGAACTGTAAGGTATCCCTCAGGTCTATCCTAGTCAACAATCTGTCCAGTCTTAAATTGATGGTAATGATTTAACAATACAAGAACATAAGGAAAACAAGGAAGTTGCAAGTTCACTTCAAGTACATACTATAGTCATTTAAGTTTGCACTTTCATTAGTATGTACTTACATGTGTATTGCAGGGAGATGTAAGTTTAAGGGTAATTTTTTTTTTTTGGGATTGGTTCTCGTTTAGGAAACTTTGTATGCAGGTTGAAGAAGACTCAAGGACATATATGAACTTGAAGTAACAATCATCATCTCTTGAAGGAAGCCTTGCAACAAGGGCGTTTCTTGAAGACAGAGTAGTTATACTTGTCACATCATCAACAACCTTCCCATGTATCAAGAAGCATTGTCAAAGTCAAGAGTCAAATCATTGTAAATGGGTTAGTATTGCCTAGAATTGTAAAAGGCATTGTTGGGGATATTTTGTTCTATTATAAGCCATTTTGCCGCATCTGGTCAATTGGTCTATAAACTGAATCAATCATCATCCATGAACATGTTGTCACCATCCCTACTCAAATCCCTAAGCATGGCCTTTCCAAAAGGTTTGACTTTCTGGGATTAACTGCTCAAAATCAAGCTTTTAAGCCCCATCGCACTCTGCCCCTTTAGAGACCTGTGTTCAGCATTGGTTTCTCCTTTCTACACCAGCGTTGGTCAGATATAGCTTGCTCCCATATGGAGTTTCACTAGTTCTAGAAATTCAGGGAAATTAAAAAGATTTTTGAGACTTTCTTTCCAAAAGCTTCCAAGGGTTGTTTTAACCATTTAGCTTGGATAAGAAGTTCATTTCCTATTTGATCCTACATTGGATATATTCACCTCTTATCCCTTGAGCTCATCCTTCCATCATAAGTGCATCTCAAGCTCATTATGGTAAATCCTAAACTACCATCCCTCTCCTGTAAATTTACTACCATCTACAACATCAAGGTTGGATTTTGGAGACTGGTCATTCCCTCATGTTGATGCCTTGAATCTAAGAGAGTCATCATCTTCATGAATTAGGGGGACATTGAGGTGTGATTTGTGACAAGGAAGGACAAGTCAACTTGGGGAGATCTCTACAAGATTAGCTACTATTCTTGATTGTAAGCTCTCTCCTATTTCTATTAATACAAAGAGTATCCTATTTTCATATATGTTTTGTATTACAATTACATTCATGTATTTCAATGCCTCACTGATTCATTGAATAGAGTAATTGAAATATGTTACCTAGATGTTGTGGATTGTTGGCTTGTTTTTGTTATATGTGTAGGTTCTAATTATAGCAATCAGAAATATGGTTGGAGCTTACAAGTTAGGAGGCAAGTAAATCTTGCCACAGATTCCAAGTAAGCCTCTTTCCCATTCTTCAATTTCTCCAAGGGGAAATCTATATTCTTTGCTTTCTATTTTTCTAGACCAATCCACAAGGTCTACCGAAGATATTTTTGTCCACTATTGTAAATTCCACATAACAAATTGGCGACTCCACTAGGAATTGTTTCTTTCCCTTAGTGGTTTCCTTGAACTTAGCACTTGTTTCACCTCTTGAACATACCTTCATTACCTCACTCAAACTTTGATTGAGCCCAGGAAAACCCTTCTCTGAATTTGATTTGGCTTTTTGTATCATAATTTGGTCGCATATGCATTAGCACTCCCCCTGGTCTAAAGATATAGTGCCCCATCACACCTTCTCCTTCTTTGCACCTACGCTACAAAGCACTGGTGCCCATTTTTCACTTGTGCTAATCCTTTTTAGATGCAAAAAATTGCCTCAAGTGCCTTGCTCTCTTATTTTCTTGGTTCCAACTAGGTTTCCTTTTGTCCCTGAGTGTGTCTTGGTTTTTAAAAAGCCTTCAGTTTGTTTGCTTTTGTTTTTAGAACCCTTTGATAAGAATTTGTTTGGATTTTGCTTTGTTCTTGTAATTAGTTCATTAGTAAATTGTTTCTTGGTCATTGATTGCTCGAAAGAATTGATATTACAATCATCATTCTGTATATTTTCTTTTATCAGTGATTCAACAAGCATCTTTGTGTTCCTCTCGTTTGGAAATTAAGTGGACTGAAAAGAAAAATCTCATCTTTTTCCATTTTTCATTTCATTTAGGGTTTTGTGTGTGAAATTGGAAATTGGAGAAGTTGCATTGGGCGAATTCACTTAACAATTTTTATTTGTTGAATCTTGTATGCTACATTACTCTTTGTTCTCTTCCCTCTCGTACATAGATTTTCATTGAAAATAAAAATTCGTTTTGTCATGCTAGATTGCATCCTTAGTATACTCAGGTGAAATTCACGATGAGCCTTGAAAATTGAAACATAATTCAAGATAAACTTTAAAATTTATTGAATCAATCTTAAGGAACATTTGAAAAATTAACACAAACATCTAGAGGTCTAGGCTTGAGACGTGTTATGGCATCTATAAACATAGGAGCTATCATTTTTTCCATCATCTCATTTCGGGGGGATATCCCATTCCACGTACGTAATTTTATCACATCGTTCTCCACGTACCTTCGAGTATATCGGAAGGCGCTTCATGCATGAAAAGTATATGGGAATGCTCTCATCATACAATTATGCATTAGACAACACTAAGACAGAGTACACTTCCAGGTACTATCGAGTATATTTTGGAACTCCACACTAGGTTTCTAACCTCACCTTAGGTAACTGAGTCAGACGCCTTGTATACTGTGATAAACCAAACACAACGTTGAAAATAGCAACAAGAAATGTTAAAATAACATCTAGAAATTCCAATTTAATTTGTCCTTGAATTAAATTGTAATTCTATTCTCATATCAGCATGTAGCAGTTAACTAAGTTAAGTTGAATTAGTTGGTTAAGTGAATTCGAGTTGTAATTTTATCTAGAGTCATGTAGAGTGATCCCTAAATTTTAGGGGCCCGGGTTGAGTTCTTTTGAGTTGTAATTAGATAACTCGGTCTAACTAAGTTATAGTCAGTTAAACTAGTTCTAACTGTTGGAGGAACTAGTAGAGGTCTAGTAGTGGAGTAGTGCATCAGTGCATCACCAGTTAACTGAAGGTTCACTCATAAATAACTCATGCATGTCAGTTCAAAGGAAGACCCAATTGTGATTACAGTTCAAGGAAAGTGTACTATCAGTGGTATAATATTTTGAATTTTACAGATGGTGCATGCAATTAGTTGAGGACCTATGATTGGATTGTGCAGTAATGGAGAGGGAAATTCCACATTAAATAGAGGGTAAATTTCTTAGGGATTGCACAAGGAAGTAGGGGCTTGGCAGGTAGGAGATTTGACTAAGTGTTGGCTTGAGCTGGTTTTTGAAGCAGAGAGTTAGATTTTACTAATGCAAGAATTGTTTAGGATGAACAAGCATTATATTTTCTTCTCAGATCTTCTAGTTAGTGCAATATAGATAGTCAGTGTTTTTAGCAATTGTTTTCCCTAGAGAAATATTGTGTTATGTGTGATTGATATTCTTCCTTTTTTGCTTATTATTTTCATCGGTCAATTTTGGTTTCCGTTGAAGAGTAAAGTAGATTCTTCTCTTGTGTTTTAGCATATCACATAAGTTGTTGAATCTATGGTAAAAATATACATGGTATCAGAGTTGAAGATAGTATAGAAAAGGAGAATTCGAGTTTGTTGTGCAGGTGAAAATTGAATTTGCAAGTTCATACTTCAGAGTAGAAATATGTCATTCTATAGTTTGTGACTTGAGTATGCCTTGGAGGTTAGCTCAAATTACATAGCTTGGAAGGACATGTTGGAGGTAGTTATGGAAGACAATGGCCTCAAGGCATTCATAGATCATGACATTCCTTATCCTCCAACATCAGATGCTAAAGATATGGTTGAATGGAGAAAGTGTGTGGAAAAAGCGAGAAGAATTATCTTGGAAGGAGTTTGATACCACATTGTCTCGAGTCTCCATGGTAAGGATACTCCATACTCAATGTGGAAGGAATTGACAGACTTGTTTTAGAATAACAGTGACCATAGGAAGTTGGCACTGAAGGAAAAACTCGAAAAGATCAAGATGGAGAAGGGCGACTCAATTCCAAATTACTTGACCAAGATCACCCATTGTTGGGATGAGCTTGGAAGTGTCGGGATTACTGTTGTTGAAGACGATATGGTGAGCCTAGCACTTCTAGGACTTCCCAAGAGCTGGCACAGTTACCAGGACATTGTTAATGGGAGGCAGAAGCTACCATATTGGGAATGGTTGTGGTCAGATTTGGTAGAAGAAAAGTTTCGAAAAAACACCAAAGATGGGACCTCTTCTAAAGAAGTGGAATAGGACTTTGCATTAGTGAGAAAAGAAAATAAATCCAAGGGAAAGAAGTCCCAATGTGAGCTGGGTGGAAAGAAGAAGGACTCGTCGAAAGTAAAGTGTTTTCACTGTCATGAGTATGGGCACTTTTCCATGAATTGCCCACAGAAGAAAGCAAGCAAGAAGGAGCCTACAGTTGTAGTAGCATATGAAGCTTTAGCTTCACAATTCGAACTTGATTTCACTCTCATTGCATGCATGGTCATCACTGTAATGGGAAGCGTGTGGTATCTCAACAACGGTGTCGCATTCCATATGACGGTGAATAGAGATCTCTTCAGTGATTTTGAGGAGAAATACCTCAAGCAGAACATAGAGTTTGGAGATGACAAGAGATATAGTGCTACCGAGATCAGTACAGTTACCTTTCAGAGGGATTTTTGCTCCCCTCTTAGAATCACATATGTGATGTATGTTTCAGGACTAAAGAAGAATCTTGTTTCCGTTGCGGTATTGGAAGATCGTGGCTATGATGTGATTTTTAGTAAGGGAAAGGTTTTCCTTAGACACATCGCCACGGGACAAGTGAAACAGATTGGTGTGCGAGTCAAGAACCTATATGCTCTAAAGGTTGAAGATGCATGCAAATCCTTGAGGAGCAAGGAAAATGTTAGAGACTTGGTGGTTGAGAGGGAGAATGAATCACCTCTCAACATGCAACCCCAGAAGTAGCCTTAGAAGTAGTCTTAGAAAGTTGTGGAGCAACCATAATTAGAAAAGCAGAGAGGAGACCGAGTGGAGAGATCCACTCAAACAGAGAAGAAGCATCCTCATAAAGTTGTGGAGCAGCCACAATTGGAGAAGTAGAGAGGAGATTGAGTGGAGACATCCACTCAAGTAGAGACCTCCAACAGCGGGAAATTTCGAGCCAAGTGGGTAGAGGGAGCACATGCAGCCCTACCTCCAGGTGAGAGGTTGGGCGATGTGAAGTATTAGTCCCAAGAGTGCATAAATTTGGGCAGGGTCCATTGAGTGGTTTTGTCTCATGGATCATTACCTGGCTATGGGAGCCCATAATAAACAATAGCAAGATGGCTTAGCAGCAGTTGATGGAGTCAAATATCAGAGCGGAAGAGGAAAACGCTAGCAACAGTTAGATAATAGGGAGCGTAGAGCATAGTTGACAGCAGTGTAGATGGCACAAAGGAAAAATCGGCAGAAGTGAAAATTTTTCAGTCAACAGAGGCAGAGCTAGTAGCAGTCAGAGACTCTACTGATAGATGTATCATATTCATTTAGTTTGGATTCTTTTTCAGCTTCAGAAGCTGCAGTAGCAACAAAACTAGAGAGAAGTGTTGCGTGCAGTACATTCCAAAGGTATTGGATTGGGATAGAGTTGAATTCCTTTCTTGTTGAGAGGGAGTGTTGAAAATAGCAACAAGAAATGTTAAAAATAACATCTAGAAACTCTAATTTAATTTGTCCTTGAATTAAATTGTAATTATATTCTCATAGTAGTTTGTAGCAATTAACTAATTTAAGTTGACTTGGTTGGCTCAGTAAATTCGAGTTGGAAGTCTATGTATAGTCATGTAGAGTGATCCCTAAATTTTAGGGGCCCAAATTGAGTTCTTTTGAGTTGTAATTAGATAACTTAGTCTAACTGAGTTATAGTCAGTTAAACTAGTTCTAATTGTTGGAGGAACTAGTAGAGGTCTAGTAGTGGAGTAGTGCACCAATGCATCACTAGTACCACACCAGTTAACTGAAGATTCACTCATAAATAACTCATGCATGTCAGTTCAAAGGAAGACCCAATTGAGATTAGATTTCAGGGACAATGTAATATCAGTTGTATAATTTTCTGAATTTTACAGATGGTGCATTCAATTAGTTGAGGACCTATGATTGGATTGCACAATTATGGAGAGGGAATTTCCACATTAAATAGAGGCTAATTACCTTAGGGATTGCACAATTATGGAGAGGGAATTTCCACAATAAATAGAGGATAATTCCCTTAGGGATTGTGCAAGGAAGTAGGGGCTTGGGACGCAGCAGATTTGGCTAAGTGTTGGCTTGAGCTGGTTTTTGAGGTAGAGAGTTAGATTGTACTAGTGCAGGAATTGTTCAGGACAAACAAGCATTGTATTTTCTTCTCAAATCTTCTGGTTAATGCAATATAGATAGTCGGGGTTTTTAGCAGTTGCTTTCCCCAAAGAAATATTTTGCTATGTTTGATTTATATTCTTCCTTTTCTGCTTATTGTTTTCATCGATCAATTTTGGTTTTCGCTGAAGAGTAGAGTATATTCTTGTCTTGTGTTTTAGCATATCACATAAGTTGTTTAATCTACAATAAAAATCTACATGGTATAAGAGATGAAAGCAATATAGAAGAGGAGAATTCAACTTTGTTGTGTAGGTGAAAATCGAATTTGCAAGTTCATACTTCAGAGCAGCAATATGCCTTAAAACTATTTTGACTTCTCGGTATCATAGTAGTTGTGCTAGTATTAAAGAATACCCAATATAGAATTACCAACCCAACATAGAGTATCTTGATTTCTCTAAAAAAATCAGTGCATTGTGTAAGGATGATCAACTGCATGAGGCATTGGACTTATGGGCACAAACGAGCCAACATGGGGTCCCAACAGATTCTAACATGTATGCTCATCTATTGCAAGGGTGTATTTAGATAAAAGCTTTGTCAAAGGGCACACAGATTCATGTCCATATAATAAAACATGGATTCAAGCCTTGTCTTTTCCTACATAACAATTTCATCAATATGTATACCAAGTGTTGTAGTTTAGAGGATCCACGCCAAATGTTTGACGAAATACATAAACCATTTGTGATTTCATTGAATGTATTGATTTCAAGATATGTCCAACACGGTCTCTACAAGGATGTCCCAAGGCATTTTTGCATGATGCATAGGTCGGGTATGAAGCCAAATCACTTCACTTTTTCTAGTGTGTTGAGTGCATGCACCAACCTCACAGATCTGGAACATGGCAAGCAAGTTCATACCCCAATAATTAGAAGTGGATATGATAACCATATATTTGTGGGAATTTCACTTCTTGATATGTATGCCAAATGTAGGTTACTAGAAGAGGCACAAGATGTGTTTAGTGAAATGTTTGAAAAAGATGAGGTTTCATGGAATGCATTACTTATAGGATATGCGTAAAATGGACATGGTGTGAAGGCGCTGAAACATTTTCATCAAATGAAACAAGAAGGTTTGAAGCTGACCCACTTCACATTCGGTAGGGTTCTCAAAGCATGCAGTAGTGATGTAGCTCAAAAACATGGTAATCAAGTCCATGGACGCATTATTAAAACTAGATTTGAGTCTGATGTCTATGTGGGAAGTTCCATAGTTGATATAGATACTAACTGTGGAAGCCTAGAGGATGTAATTACAATGTTTTATAATATGCCTAATAAAAATGTGGTAACATGGAAGGCAATGATATTAGGGATTTTCTAGGTTGCAAATGTTGAATCATGCCCAAAATATGGTTAGTAGGCACTAAGTATCTTTAGCAAAATGCAGCGGAGTGGAATGAGACCTAACCATTTCACCTTATCTAGCATCCTTGGATTTTTCTCTAGCCTTGCATTTCTGGAGAATGGGAAACAAATCCATGTTCATATCATTAAAATAAATTTTTAATTAGACGACTTTGTGCGAAGTGATCTTTTTGACTTGTATACTAAATGTGCGGCAGTAGAAGATGCACATAAATGGTTTGATAAAATGTCAAAACAAGATATTGTTTCATCGGCTACAATGGTTGTAGGATATGCCCAAAATGGGCATGGTGAAGATGCCCTCAAACCTTTTCAACAAGTGGTAAGGGAATGGATGAATCTAGATTAGTTTACTCTATCTAGTATCCTTGGTGCATCTACCAGCATAGAAGCTGAGGAACAGGGTAAGAAAATCCACACCCACACTATCAAAATTGGATTTGAATCACTTGTTTTTGTGGTAAATTCTCTCATTAGGATGTGTTATCACCTAAATCTGCCTTAGGCTGAAGGAAGGCAAAATTCAGGGTAACCACAAACCACGCTCAGTCTGGTAGCTAGCCCTACCAGAACAGGAGAGGGCTCTCTCTGAGTCATGCTCAGCGAATAAGTAAATGAAATGGTCTGAGATGACTTACAGTGAAATATTGATCTTAGGCTTGTAAGTGAATATGGATACAAGAAGCGATTTTTATGAATGACTATGTTTCTGGGAATGGTATGGGACCAACGGACAACAATGAGTAGAGAATTTAATACAAAGGCACAGATTACTTCGTGAGGCAAGATAGGCGGAAAGTCTAGCAATTTATTTTGAAATAGCATGGAATGGAGAGATTGCTTAGGAGAGTGAAAAAGGGCATAAGTACATGAATCCTTTTCAACAGAAGAAAGAACACTGAACATGAAATTAACCCACAGGAAGAGCAATAAAATTGAGTTCTACCTTATCTAACTTAGAAAAATTCACCAGAAATGAATATGAAATGAACGATGAAACATAACGAAATACATATGAAACATAAGAGACAACATTTTCTACACTCACAACCACATGAATCTCATGAAACAGAGCTGCTGCCTTTCATTAATCCTCTGGTAAAAATATACAATGAAGAAACATAGTTTCTTTCCCACAGTTTCCCAGAAATTACAATCAACCAACCCTTTGCAAATAGTTTGCATACAATATATAGAATGTGCCATGAGGAGATAGAACGACCAAGGGTTGGGGAGTTTCTCGAATCATTACAAAATGGAGATGGAAAGCCAACCATTAGCTACAGGTGCAGCGTTACAAACATGACAAATGGCTTGGGTGACTGTTTGCCTTCCTTTGCCACTTGGATAGAATTCAATATGGAGTGAAAATGCTTTAAAATTTGCCTTATGTGCCGAAAAAGTGAAGTGTAGATGAGCGGGCCCACTTGGAGAAAGTCGCGAATCGAAATTTCGCGAAACGGAGGGTAATTTGGCCTTTTTCCCTATATGCGCCGCGCCAAATTCTATATGCACTGCGCCACTTTGGAGGCTATTTTGAGGCACCTGCATGATTCCAAAATGTGCCCAAGTGTGCTTGTTGGAAATCCTGGCCTGTCTACTTTCCAACCCGAGTGGAATTTCTAAATTTGGTGCTCATTTACCCCTCCAAATCTTCATTCTCCCAAGACTGCTTCCTGTGTGTCAAAAGAGGGGCAGAGAGGCCATTTTTTGGGTGGTTTTGACCTCCTGGAGACTCAAATCATGCCCAAATTTCTTGTCCAAGCACTAGTAGTCGTGATTTTGCATGCTGAATCAAAAAATGCAAGCCATTCCCAATTTGGAGCTCCCAATCTTAAGCGTCGTGCCAGTGGCGCGGCGCACAGGGAGAAAACACCTGTGTTGTGACCAAAAAATTTCCATGTGACCAAAATTGCTCCAAATTCCTTGAAATTTGGGATGGAGGTTCTATAAGAGGC
The DNA here is from genome assembly GCA_000404065.3 of Pinus taeda. Taxonomy (NCBI): domain Eukaryota; kingdom Viridiplantae; phylum Streptophyta; class Pinopsida; order Pinales; family Pinaceae; genus Pinus; species Pinus taeda. Next base: position 207,977 of record APFE030514299.1, read on the forward strand.
ATTATGCTAGGCCACAGAGGCTTCAGCCAATATTCAAAGCCGACCTTTCTCTTTTTGCCTCTGTTTTCTCTTGGTTGCTTTGCTCAATTTTGCCTTCAAGCTCCTTATCCGAGCCTTTGAACCCATGTTCCGTGCCCTGTAATGATAAACTATCAACCTCAGTATGGTTTTGTCTCTGTCAGCCTTCTCCAGTAGTCTCTCAAGGTGGATGTTGATCCACTCTAACCAGGACTCACAGTCATTATTAATCTCTTGCTCCAAGGTGGTGAGCTCGATCCTCCTTTGTTGGGCAGCTTGTCGATTCTCACGGATGCTTTGCAGCTCCATGATCTCATGCTGGTCCTCAAGCTGTTTTCTCCTCTGCTCCAAATACCTGATGATCCATTTGGCCCTCTCCAAATTGAGTGACAAGTCTTGGATCTCCGTGTTCTGCTCCTGAATGGTCATCCTAAGTCTGGCACTCTCCACATTTGCATCATCATCCTGAATGAGGATGAAGTTGGCCTCCTGTTCACCTGATGGCCCCTCATCGTGCATGGGCCTCTTGCCCTTGTCCTGTACCTGTGCCGTCGATGCCGAAAGTGAGGACCCTTCCACCCCGGGTGGAGATAACACTCGCTTTGCTGCTGCAAACAAGTGCCTACTGCCTCTCTGATATGTCACAAATACTGGCATAGTCGTGGTCTCATGGTGCTCATACTGATGAGAAGGACGACCTATCTCATGCTCTGCCTCTGATAGTACCTGTGAAGTGTTGAAGAGGTCACGGGAGATGAATTCCTCCCAAGCAATGCCCTGCAATCCCAACTGATGATCCACCAACATCTGGATAAGAGCAAAGTGATAAACGTTTTTAAGTTGTTGTTGAGGGGTCTTATGCTGCATGAAGGTGTTCATCCTCTCTATGTTCCTGCATATGAAAAATGGGAGGTTCACCATCTGCACCCTGGTAAAGTGCATGAGCAACCTGATGTGATAGGCATATAGTCAAGAGAACCTCCCCTCACAACTGAAGTACTTCATGATCAATTTCATGAGTGGAGTATACTCATCTTTCAAATATCTGAAAGGAAAGACTCTTGTGAGCTACCTCAAGAATCTGGCCTTAATGTAAGGCTCGTAGTGTTGCCTATCCACCTTCTTTTTCTTGTGCCACTGTTCTCCAACATTTGGTATGCCGGTTGCCACTGATATAGTTTTGGGTGTCAATGTGAAGGTGACCCTAGCCAAGATAGACTGACCTCCATGTAGGTGAAGCAAAAACAGACGGGCAAACTCATGATGAACTCTAACATTAGCCACCCTTTGACAAAATTCAAAACATGATAGGCGTTGGAAGCATGACATGGCAAGAGGGCAGGCCTGCAATTCAATGAGGGTAGTTGGCTCATCCCTAACATGTCTCCTGGGAGCCTATTCTTCCGAGGATGAATCAATTTGTGTCTCCATCTCATACTCTGATGAATGCTCTGATGCCATGATTGCTGTGTGTACTGTACTTAGGCTGCCCTTTAATGATGGTGTAAATATGGGTGCTTTTGTGATATCTGACACCAAGGGGAACAATGAAACAAAAGGGAGTATTAGGAGGGGAGTAATGTGATAGGAATAGGGGTTATGGGGAGAAGTTTTGTTTAGGGATATGTAGGGGCGTTAGGGGATTTGATAAGGTAGGGTTTTGGGGTGTTATGTTGACCAAAGAGTGGAGGGATAGGGGATATGGTTTTGTAGTGTTTTAGGGTAGGGATAATAGGAAAAATGAGAAAGGGAGGATAGGGAAAAATGGTAGGAGAGGGAAAAATGGTAGGAAAACAGAGCCTTGGCGTCAACACCACAATTATGCAATCCAAGCCACCATAGTTTTGATGTTTTTTGAGTGGTTGGTTTTATGAGTTTTATGGCAATTAAACATAGCCAAGAACCACCATATCATCCATAAAATTTGATGAGCAAGCTATGATATAGAGCCCACCTATCAATTTGATGGGTATCACAAGAAATTTGAGGTTATTTGGCACGATGTCGGCCCTTTGTTGGTGTGCGCCACGCCCGTTGAAAAAATGCACTAAGGGGTGGATTTGTGTGCACCACGCCCTTTGTGTGCACCGCACCCCTGTGTGTGTGTGCCGCGCACTGGAAATTGCCTCCAACTTACTCTAAACGTGTGCTTTGCATTCTCCAACACTTTGCAATGTTTCCCTATGCACTTGATTTGCACAATGACTTTGAGTTTGGTGGAATCTTGTATATAAAGACTTGGAAGTCATGGGTTAAATTTTTGCTTCTTCAAAAACCCATTTTCTAATGTTATGTTTTGACACTTTTTCATTGACATAAAGCAACAGTGAATTTCACTTTTCCCTTTGAAAGTTTAGCTCAAATGATGAAATTTTCGGCACTCTTTGCAGGGATTGCATGACAGTACATTTGGCCACTAAAACCATGACTGCATCTGAGGAAATCAACTGACGAATTTTTTGAAAATTTTATCACCAATGACACTGTTTGACTTTTCTTCAAAACAAAGTTTTGAAGAACAGTTGAAGTTTATCACCCTGAAGATGAAACTCTCTGAATCATAACTGTGTAAGGGCCTCACTCTGGCTTGTATGGATTTTTTGGACATGTTTGAAGACCAAATTGATTAATCCCTAGACCTAATGCTCAAAAATAACTTTTGTCCATTAAAGCACCAGACCTTGACTATCATGGACTTTAGTGATCATTGACAAAAGACCTAAGCCAACAGGATCCAGACATGAGGGGAAATGACTAGCATGACCTTTTCCATCAGATTATGGCATGCCCCTAGCGGAATGTAGCTGGGTGAATGGAGTGGGACACCTAAAAATGGAATGCATAAAGATTTTTGATCTCTGACGGAGGACTGACTAGACCGACTCTAACATGATGAATATGTGTGTGACTTAGATTGTTAACAATAATCAATTGTAGTAGATGATTTCTCAGTTGATCTTCCTCTTCTTCTTCTTCTTCTTCATTGTCTCACTTTCCTGACACGTACAAGGAATTTGTTACATCAGTTCCTTCTCCTAATAATATTGATCTCAATATTACTAATATTCATTGTAGACATGAATGGTGGGATGTTTATTTTCATTTGAAATAAGAAATCTGTCCTATTACTCACCTTTATCATTCAAAGAAGTGGAGATCCGAAATCGTTGTATTCAAGTAAAGCATTCTTTTGATTCATTTGATCATGAAGAGCCCTTGGATTTGAATGTTAAAACTAATTCATTTACTAGATTTCTTAATGTGTTCATCAATACATCTACTGATAATTTTGTATATTCATCTGTTAATTTTTCCAAGCCATCATTGTTTGATGATTCACCATTGGATAGCTTGGAAACTTACCAGGAAGTCGAGGCACTTCATCCTTTGTTGATGGTTATGTCAGGACTTGCAATCTTGGTGAATGTTTTGAACATGATCAGGTTGATATTTCATGATGGAAAAATCTTCATAATTTGACAAAACATAATGAAAATGAGTCAGCTTTTCAATCAAAATATTATTCACCTTGTTATCATGATCACATTGTTGAATGGTTAAAAGAGTCTTACTTAACAAACCCTGTTGCTAGAAAGAAGCTTCAATATTTCTCGATGTTTGCCAAGATTAGAAGTTCTAATGAATGTCCTTCTGTAAGAAGTTGTAAAAGTGTGTGTGACCATCAAGATACAATGACAGATTGTTTAGCATGAGCTTCCTTATCATACCTTTCTACTAATGGTTTAGGCCTTCGAGTTTTGGAGCATTTTATTTTGATTCATATTTCTTTTTGTGTACTTTGTTTGATGATATTTCTTATCTCTCCATCCCTTGCCTATACATCTCACGAGATGCTTTGATGGTTGCATTGGAAATTTCATTTTACGTAAGCCTAACCTTTCCGTCACTTAGTTTAGGAGTAGGATTAGTATAGTCTTTTGCTTGTTTTTTTTGTCGTCTTTCCTTTCGCATTTTCCTCTCGCGCTCGTTTGTAATAATCCTTGTATGAGAGTTGTGTTTTTTTTATTCTGTAGGAGCATGGAAAATTTTTGAAGAGGAAATTGTGTAACTATTGTCGCTTGGTTAACTATATATCCCTTTCCTTGCATGGGATTGTTCAATCAATTTAATGTCTTAAATTGCTAACATAAATTATTGATCAGTATTAGTAAACTGATGAAGTGTTGTGCACAATATGTGCTTAGTTAACCATTTTTCTTACTTCGTTGAGTATGTTTTTGTATTGTTTTGAGGGTTTTGTCTTTAATGCCTAATTATTTTAATGGATGTTAAGTGTCAATGTTCAACCAAGGCTAATGGATATTTAATATAAAAACTAATTTCTAAGGAGGAAGAAAAGGAAATGTACTTCAACTAACTTAATTTGCATAAAATCAAATAAAAAATTTGAATGATTAGTCTAATCTAAGCCGACACTATGTTTATGAAAAGTAGAGAATTATTCTAGATACAATTGTATTCATTGATAATATGAAAATGAAATCACTTCTTATCCTATCCTTGAAAACTCTTGATCAAAAATAAAACTAATCCTATTCTATGAAATGAAAGCAAGCAATATAAAAATAAATATGGTCTACTCCATGCTCAAATACTATTGTGAAAATTCAATATAGGAAGATGTCAAAATCATCTTCTTGAAATGACTTAAGCAATTGAGTATACATTAGATGTGATATAAGAAAGCATCATGCAAGCATGGAAAGGAAAACTTGCAGCTACTATGTGATCTAATGCCTCTTAGGCAACCCAAATTGGAAGAACTACCTTCTTGAACTTGTTGATCATGAGATTACACAATATATGAAAGCCTAATCTAAAAAGCATGACAAAAGCATCAGGAAAGAAACTAAATCAATGTTTATTCTTAATGCCTCAAGCAACCAATATTGGAAAATAGTTGAATGATACCTTCTCGAGAAGCTCTTTGGAAAACATAGGGTTACACAGTGAATGTAAAGCTGAATCTATGAATGCAATTTAAAGACATGTGAAAGAAAATTAAGTTATTGTATGCTCTAATTCTTCAAGCAATCCAATTTCAGAAAATAGATAAAACTCTACTTTCTTGAGATGCTCTTAGGAAACATAAACTTACACAGTGAGGTAAATCTACATTTGAAAAATAAAATAACATTTGCAATGGAAAGCTAAACTATTTGCATGAATCAAAGTAAAAAAAACTAATTAATCTTACAAATTTACAAAGGGATGCACATGGTTGATGGGGGCCCTTCCATTGTTCAATAGCATTCCAACTTGCAAAAATCACATTCTAAAATTCAATAATAGAAAAGAACCTTCTTTATTGATAAACTCACAACTTTACACAATGGAACTCTACACTCCTAATCTCATTACGTCATAGATCTTCACTTTACATCCCATTACATCTCAAGCATTGTTACAAAACATTCTATAATTCTTTCTCTTATTTTCCTCCTTTTAGCCCCCCATGATAGGAGAAAACTTCCCATATTTATACAAAAAGATGAGAAGCTATCTCATTAATGAGAGTCCATGAATGTCTCCCTATATCTCTAGAGTTACAATCAAAATAGGAAATGATAAGACACATGTCTTCCTAGAGTTTCAATACAAATAGGAAATGAGACACATATCCTTATGATCCCATGATCTTCTCCACCCAAATTCTAATTTGGTTTTAGGAGGCCACATAAAGGTCTTTTAGAATATTCCTTTTGACCTACACATGTCAACAATCTCATCCCACTTGTCAGGTATTTGAATATGCACATTATTTTCTAATTTTTAACCATAAATTCATTTAAAAATGCTAAGAATTAATAAAGTTTGGAAAAACATAAATGTGACCCAATAATGATAATGGTAAGGTAAATGTAATGAAATAGAGGTGGAGTGAAGGTGACAAGATGGAAATATGGAAGTGAATGACAATTTCAAGGCCCAACAAGGACTTGTATATTTTAGCCCATGATGCTTAGACAAAAAATATGTTTCTTTCTTTGAGAAAACCTTAGCATATCTATGATGCTCGTATCTCTAATAGGGTCCTCTTTCTTGAGTTAGATTCTTATATTTTGTTGGTTTTAACTTGTCAACTCGGTTAAGTAAAGAAGAGAAAGGAGGACACTGAATCAAGCAAACTTTATTTCAGAGGTATTTTAGAGGTATATGTAACAGTCTCTAAAGGAATAATCTCTCTTTTTATAAAAATGTCAAGATCCCTCTTTTGCCCATGGCAATATAAACAATGATAAAGTGCCAAAGAGAAAGGCTTCCTGCATAGAGAGGTGAAGTAAACAACTTTGTTGGGGCACTGGACAAGCTCACTAGTAGTGAAGCAATGCTTTTGTTCTTGTAGTGACTTTGCTAGGGTACTGAACATGCTTGCTCATAGAAAATCAACACCGAATATGATGTTATAATTTGGACATATTTCACTCGTGTTTTATATACTCCTAACCCCTCATCAAAGAAACTGAGATTTGACTTGCTCTTGAAAGTGTTAGGTCGATGAAAGGAATAGAGGAAACCATATCTTTGCTCAAGCTAAGTATGGAAGCTTTGGTGATTGATAGAATGAAACAATACTTCCTAAAAATATAGACTCAATATGTAAGGTTAGACCCATATATTGAATTTGTGTTTCTACCAATGTGTCATAAAGTGTTGTAGCTGCTACAACCCTCCTGTAAAAATTTTCTTATGCTTTGATTTTGGAACCTACCTTTGATCATAAGAATTGTTGTTTTAACTAGCATTAAGTGTTCTTCTTGGTTATTGAGTGTCGAAATGACTTATTCTTTCATGATTATACTTGTGATGACATAAATCTGTTTTCATGATGACAACTAGTTCTTGTCAACAACAGTTGCATAGATTATGAGGATAATCAAACACTTCTCAAACACAAGCTAATTCATGTCCCAATCTAACACCAGTTATAGTCCTTGTCTTAAGAAACTGTGAAATACTATGTCACAGAGAAATAAACAACTCTTTGTGAAACTGAACCATGCAATCATGGAGGCATGTAGCTAGTATGAAGAGAAACTGTGAAATCATTACTATGAGATGAAACTGCACAACTCACTGCGCAATAGAACTATGAAATCCCTTGTCACTAGGAACTACAAAATCTCTTCAGATAGTGAACTTCTTAGCCCCTAGGACCAGTCAAATATGCACTCCTAGAAAATAATATTTGCGCATATCTTTCTAGTAGTGTGGCACAAGTTTCCAAGTTTGACCTAAAGATCACAAGTTTGATCCCTCCTTGATTTTAGGCATTCATGGCATAAACCATAACCCTAATCTCGTGAGCGCTAATATTTATAAGAAAGGCTCATATAGCCCATTCTCATGTTTTCCATTAGAGATCTAGCCTTCCTCAAGAGTTGAAAGAGATTTGGATCCCATTTGCATTGGTTTTCCGGGAAAGTTTCTCAAGTGTCACATATCTAGAACCTTCTCCTCTGCTGGAAGAAACTGCACAATCCTTGAGCCTCACTGGCTTCTCCAACTACACATTGTGCAATATTTCTCAACAGAGGCCATACCTTACTATTTGTAATTGCATGGTGCACATTCACTGGCCTTCCTCAATTGCGTGTTTCATAATCAGAGGTAGTAGTGCCCCTTGTATTTCAAATGAAACTATGCACTGTGCAATTCAAGCCTCCTTCCCTAGTAGAAATTGTGCATTGCATAGATCCAATGCATAGTCAACCCATAACTGCACAATCTTCCTCTACAACCATGCAATGCACATTTCCAGTGCTTAATCTTCCTCCTTTATGCCTAACATTGCACAATCCTTTCCCTCGGTGATTGTTTTTCTGCTTGAAAGTTTATTTTCTATCTAATCTCTTTTGAACTAACTTAATATCGCCATGAGTGCATCTCTTGTAACAAGTACTACAAATATTAAGCACATCACTCTTTCATCATCAGGTAGCATCATGCCTCCCAATGAAGCACCATCAAAGGATCTCACAGAGAGAAATACCTAAGAGGTCATTGACAATAGCATGATAGGATTCCCTATCCAATCAAATCCCATTTCTATATTGAGAAGGATTTTGTTGTCACTTGTGTTATCACAAAATCATTACTGATGGCTGCTAATCAGTAAGACCTTATGTAACTGTTTCAGACCAGACTTTTAGCTAGGGATTAGCCTCCCTAACCTGAGAGGGCTCTCTCAAAACAAACTACTAATTTATCTTTAGACACAAAGAGGGCTAACTCTTGAAATGAAAATTTAGTAAACATGCTGGTTGGACAGACAACATAACATCTCTTCCATTGGGCTTATGGAGTTAAACATCCTTCAGTAAACTATTAATTGTTCATTCATAGAAGCCAAGGCATGTAATGTTTAAACATTCAAGACATTCATCAAATAACCATCAACTGATAAGT
>APFE030514299.1:216469-237440 GCA_000404065.3 Pinus taeda
GGACTAGGATGTTTCCCATAGAGCATATCTGTGATTGATTTCTTAAACATGGGATGGGAAAACTTTCCACAATCATCTTTTACAGATTCATTGGATTTTTGTTTGGCACCATCTGCATTCAAGTGAATGTTGTTTTTAGTTATTTCCTTTTCACTAGCCAATGAATTTTTTGCATCCTTAAGCCAGGAGGATATTGAGATTGGATCAAGTGTTCCACATACACGTCTTTCAAAATTCCCGTTCATAATACAAAACTACCTGTCTGTGTTAAAATCATCACCTACAGCAGTTTCGTAGCGCGTAATCACCAAAACACAGTTTTAATGCCAATTCAAATCTCTTGATCTTTCCTTTGGAATGTTTTCAGTGATAACAACTTGGATCACCATCAAATATGCATTCACCACCTCAGAGTTTAAGGAAAATTTAAGGATAGATAAGTCTGTATGAACATATAACAATTAGGGTTCCATAAGGTGGCTTGTAGATATATAGTTCTCCCATGTGCAATTTTTATCAGGTGGATATTTCAGGGTCTGGACACCAAGAGCATGGCATTGAACATCATCAGTGGGAAATAGGTTGCCTCCTATCAACCACATGACATTCAGTTGATTTACAACTTGCCCGAGCCTAAGAAACACTTAGATTCTCAATTCTATGTTGCTTGGAGTTATTTGGATACTAGAATCCAAGCAGTGCTTGTGAAACCAAGTCCCTCAAAATGATGTATTAGTACTAGTACTTGATGGCTATGTGTTGTCGAGTCTATGGACACAGGAATATTGAATCCTTCTCCAAAGAATATATGTACATGTTGTACTTGATCGTCATAGAAGGGAAGATATTCAATTGATTGCATCTAGTGTCTCAACAACTGCAAATCAATTTGAATAAGACAAAAAACACACCTAAAGGAAAGTAACCACAAATTTACATGTTTTCCTATCTACTCGATGGATTATGTAATTGCAATGAATTCCCTGGTATTAAATCGAATTGGACCCCAAGAGACCAAACTGTTGTCATAGTAGAGTTATAGGGAATGTATGAAAAACTTATTTAGCATTTCATGAAGGTGTTGTATCATATGATATTTGAGTAAGAATCTCCTTTGTGTGTCCCATGTCCCATGAGGCACTGAAGACAGTGGCAGAATTAGAAAATTGGTTTTCCTCACCCAATAACACATACCTTAGAGTTTTCAGTTCACAAAGACCTCCACATCTTTTGCAGATATATGTGACAGATAAGGTGGTCATGCAAGAGGTTTCCTACCACCCTAGCACATGTCTTTCTCAGTTGCTGCAAAACAAGAAGAAGGCACCTTGGTCTTCCTTCCCTCTGCAGGTGGGATCCTATGTGCTCAAGAGCTAAAAGGGCACAAAAGTAGAAGTATAACAACTTGAAAGCCTTAATTTTGGTAAGATGAGCTTCCACATGTACGATCCCAGAGGAGTGTGAAAAATTCACTATGTTGAGTTGCATTTTTATTGGGCCTATCTGTCTTATTCTAGATCAAAAGAAGATAAGATAAAGAATTACTATAATTCTTCCAAACCGTGTGCACTAGGAAAAGAGGCAGGCCCTTCCAGTGTAGTACCTTAACATAGTGTTAACCAAGAAGGAAAGCAGTAGGAAGTGCCCACCCCAGTTAGTATAAAATATAAGAGGAGTGTTGTGCATAATAAAAATAGAGTAGAGATGAAAGTTCAAATAAGATCCCATTATCATGAGAGCAACCATTACAGTGGAAATAACGAGAAAAAAATCAAAAGAACTGAAAAGAAAACAGTAGATAGAAAAAATGCAAAAAGAAGAACAAAATTAAGAGGAGGAACCAATGTAGAAGGAAGATCAAGAAAGGAAAGAAAGCGAAGATATGCTGGCATAGGAAGAAAGGAGAAAGAAGGAAGAAGAAAGATAGAAATATCTTGCAGAGGACTAGCAGAAATAGTTGGAATATGAAGAAAGAAGGCAAAAGCGGGATGAAGAATTTGCATGAGAGATTGGGTGTAGATTCATGCCCAAGACATGGAGATTGAGCAGGAAGAGGAAAATTAAGAGTCTTGCATTGCGCCCATTACAGAAAAAGTCAGTGTTTAGCCTTCACCACCTCTTATTGGTGGCCACATCCCATCCAGTGAAATGGGAATATCTCCTCTAGATGAAGATATGGTCATGGATATCTCTAACCTAACCTTTGATTAGCTAAAGAGAATAACCATACAGAAAAGGCGGAAGTATTTTCCTAATGAATTGGTTCATCCTAATTCCATTCACACAGAAAGGGTGATCATGACTGACACCAGGAGAAATCTAAAGATAGTTACAGTAACAAATTTGGCCTTTGCATCAACTACAAAACTGAATACAAATTTCGTAAGAAGGAGAATAAGAAATTATCAAAGCATCTAGTTGTTATTAAATAAAACATTCAATGATCATATCCAAGCTGAAAAACAAAGATTGTATTACGTTGATTCTCTCTTGAAGGAGATACGAGAAATGATATATGATGAAATATGATCATTGGGAGACACTCTAAGACAATTGTATGAAGATATGATCACTTTTCATAAGGTGATGGTGCCTTTGCATGACATGCAAAAGAGATCACAGGAGAATGTGAAGGTTTTGAAGGTGATTCATGCAGCGATAAGTGTGATCCAGGAATGGAGAGCTACATATAGGAATGCACCATCAAAGTTGGCTAGGAAGAAAACACAAGAGGAGAAATTGGAAAAAGTTGAGGTTATACCGTTTTTATAGAGTAACAAGTAGCTTGGTACAAATGTGACTAACATTATAACCACCTACACAATATTGCATCACATTTTGGACTCCTTGGTGAGAGCACATAAGATTCCTTTTGTTGGAGCATTTGCAGAGACAAAGGGAAGAAGTGTTATTAGGAAGGAAATCCAAGAATACTTGAACAAATTGAAGTAGGTTATTACCAAAGATGACCTAGAGATTACAAGGAAAAATATGCAATTGTATGTAGTTGGACCTTCTAAAGTAAACATGAAGTTATTCTTATTATGAAAATAATCTCAATCTGGTTCCAAAGCAATCTACCTAGATGTTATGGAGGCAAGAGTATAAAACAAGTCAGATATTCCATCCAAGTTTGAGGACATAGCAACACAATATAAAGCTTTTTCACTAACATGTTACAATAGAGTTACAAGTGGAAGTTGTCAAGCTAGAGTTGCCTCAAACTCAAGCATGATGTATAAAGTTTTGTCTTATTAGGCTCTATCAGATTTTTGTCTTATATGGGGAGTTTTGTATTATTATATTTGTAAAATAATAAAGTTTAAATGTAAGTGGAAGTCCAAGAGTCAAATGTGTAATATGAAGAGTCATTAGTTAGAATAAAGACAAAATAAGGCCAAGAGTCATGAGGGGAACTCAAAGGTCACAAAGGGAGATGAAAGGGCACCCCATTTGTTATAAATAAGCCCTTATAGCTCAAACATAGGGTTTGGCACTTGGGATTGGTAGCCTTGGCTTCTCTAGTCTAGCATAGGGGTTAATATCATTCTTTGGAGAAGCAAGTGGTGGCTTCATGTTCCACTATTGGGGCTAGTGTTATATCATTGTAATTGTATACTTGGAACTTTCACTTAATGATCAAAAGCTCTTGGAGCTGACACACTTTCATGCATATATCATGGATTTTATAAGACCACTCTTAATATGTTTGCGGTGTATGTTATTTCATTTATGCTAATGTCAATGAAATATTTCATTAAATTTAGCACGTATTTTTTTGGATGTGTGTCTTACATGCTATCATGATCCTTGTCTTGTGAACTAGTTTGTAGGCCAAATAATGATGCTTTCATTCGCCTGTGCAACTTTTTTAGGATAGTACTATTACTTTTCTTCTAGAGGTTCACTCTTTTCCCTTTGTGTGAAAGAACCTCTTATCCATTACAACTGATATCAAACAAAGTTTTCTTACTTGTGGTTACCAAGGATATGTGTATATCTTCTTATGTGTTTATTCTAGCCAAGGCACATTTTTTAGATCACAGTCATGGCCATAAGTCATATTTTTAGTTGGGGATCCTATTCCAAATGGTGTGAGGTATAATTGGGGTTTCTTACCGGGGATATCCCTCTGGTTGATAAATTTTCAGCACTGTCAACATAATCATAATGTTAGTATGAGACAATGCTCATTTGTGGATGCCCCTACAAGACTGATGTTATGGTATCTTGGGACTTATCTACAATTAATCAACCATTATGTTAGTAGGTGACTCCAATCCTCTATGGTTACCCCCATTATGCTAAGGATCATGGTATGATGGAATTCATATGTTGTAATAGACCAACCTTTGCAACCAATATGGGATAGCATTATTGATCACATCCACACATGGCAAAAGGTTTAACATTGAGGAGAACCCTTGTAGAAATCAAATAATGAACTCCTCCATTTTTATAGAGGTGGCACTACTACTCTTTGTGAACAATGACTTCAATTTATGCTTATTAAATGAAATGGAAAGATAATAAGCAATGAACTTCCACATAATCCTTAAATTCAATCAATAAAACAAGGTTCTCAATACAACCAAATAGTACTTTAAGCATTCATTTGATGCTTAGGAAAGGACCAAGCAAGTTCAAACATTTATAGGATTGTGAAAGAAACATTTATACTTAAATAAACTGTTGTACCATAGACATATTTCCCATATTATAGTTGATGCAAGTAAGAGAAACAATTAATATTTTTTGGAAGAAGATACGCAAAATATGATGCAAGTTATGTGAAAAAGTTTGAAAGACTATACTATTGTAATTCAAACGAATTTGAAAAAGCCCATTTGCTAAAAGTTCCACTCAAAATGTATTCAAGGCAAACGTTATTATACCAACAATATGATACTATGTTAGTTATTAGATGAGGTTTTCCACAATAAATCACCAATATGGATGGTTTATATATCATAAATAGTAAGGAAAAAGGGCCTACAAATTCCTATAATATGAACTGAAAAAGAAAGGAAAGTATTCAATCTTATAAACTATGATGAAGCTCTCGTACACTAGAATATTAGGGAAATCTTGGAAACAACAAGGAAGGAAAGTTTAGTTATTGCATTGTTCTCATACTCACCATACATACAATAATATGATGGAAAAATACTAACAAAAGGAAATGGAGGAAAAGGGAAATTGAACAAATTACTAACACAATTTGTTGACAAAAAATATCTATGATCCCCTTTTTTATTTTCTAAGAACAACTCCCTAAATTATGCCCATGAATTAAATAAAGAATCCCTAAAATAACATAGCTACCTACAAACTTTTTAATCTCATGATGACTTAATAGTAGAATCAATGGTTTGATATACCTAGATTTTAATGTATTCTTGAAGCGGGGATACCATGATTTCTTATTTAACTTTTAGCAAAAGAAACTCATCCTTAAGCACATAGGGGATGTTGGAATGGTAATTTAAAAAAAAATAATTATCCATGTTATCCAAAAAAAAATTGTCAACCTTTTTCTATCCTTACACTGGAAAATGAAGTAAGGTTATCAAAATCTACACTGAAGGAAGTTTTAGTCTCAACCAATTTAGGTTTATACTCTTTTGCAAATATCCTAATCTTCAAGCTAAGGATTTTACGTTATATATTTTTCATGACTTCAAATATATTAAGAAAAAAAGAGATATTTTATGCTCAAGGCCATCACAGACTATAATCAATTGTTTCCAAGCATCAATTCTCATATCCTACCCTTGCTATATTTTTTTAAGTTTGTCATTGGAGGGGAGGTTTTATTTTTTATCTCCTATGAAAATTTATATTGTACGCTTTCTTGATGAAAGAGTAAACATAAGTTTCACAAAAATATTCATCCCACTTAGGCTCAACCTCCAATGTCTTTAAGCATAAGTATATTTTCCATAATATAGACATTATTTATGTGTTCGCATAGGTTGAGTGACAAAGTAATTCTCTCCTCTACATTGCTTGACACATTTTTCCATCCCAAATAACAACTCTTAAGTTACTTTAAGTTTATCCAACCACTCTATATATCAACCCATGTAGTTCTTTCTTTTATTCATTGAAAACATGTTGAACAATTTACCTATGGCCCTGTGCATTATAAACATAGCAAGAGATTTTATAACTTTATAATCAAAATTAAAATTATACTTCTTTACTATAATTTCTCCTTTAAACTGAACCCTTCATTATTTTCCTTAGATGGCACCTCTTGCTCTTTGTTCAACAACATTTTTCTCTCATGGTTCCATGGGGTAGTATGTTCTTTCATCCTTTTTTATTTTTCAGGATCTCCTTCATTATCATGATCCTCACCAAGTTCAAAATGAAGTAGAAAAATACTTCTTGGTCAATGAGGAAATATTACTTGGGGAAATTGCCAAAACCCTTCCTTCAGAACAAGATAAGAGTTTCCTTATTTGACTATTTTGTAGGCATGTTCCATTATCAAATTTATATCATTATTTCTACTCAATGACTCTTTCACACATTTCCCTAACCTTTGTTTGTGCATGAACTTGTTACTAAGATCATGTTGTTGTTGCGATCAACACCCTCTAAAATTTTACCCACACCTTAATTTTAAACCGTATTGAGGATCTTATGATATGTCATGCCATAGTCACTACAAGGTCAATTGATGTTTTGCTCAATGTTTAAGTCTTCTTCTTATATTCTATGTGTCAAAGTCACTTTCTCACACATGTTGAGTCCTTGATAAATGCACGAGCACATATTTATTTTGCAAGCGTAGCTAGGCATTGTGCAACCCTTGAAATTAAGGTTTTAAGTACGTGTTGATGGTGTTGTACCTACCAACATTTAGGGGATCTCCCTGGTATGAAGTCTCAACTAGACCTCACACCGTTTGGTGTAGGAGTCCCATCCGATACGATGGCTTGATTTCCATTATCTTAGGGATTTTCCTTAACTCTTTTTGTTCAACACATGAGAGTGTTATGTTGGTAACTTCAAGAAAGCGAGGTGAGTGTGTCTGGTGAGTGCTTAATGTACCTCAGTGTACGGGTTCTCTTACTACCAAAAGGGGGGAGGTAAAATGAGCTTCCTTATGAGAGGGAATAGTCCCAACCCAGGAAGAAACACACACGAACAACAACAAGGGCATGTCCAATATCCTATGGAATATTCCACAGTGGATGCGACATTCATAAAAACCATTTTTCAAGGGAAAACACATACAATGTCCAGCGGAATAGTCCATACGGGGGCGACAATCATTAAAACCAAGAAAACACAAATATGCTATGTCTAACGTCCACCGGAGTAGTCCACATAGACATGACAACAATGATAAACAATAAAACAAATCTTCAACAATATGAGTACTAAAATAACTAAAGTAGTTCAACTATCTTAGTAGAAGTTAATAAAACATGCATTACAAACATTTAAAGAATAGTCTTACGAAAATATACAAAAGATGCATGAAAATGTGTTGGCCTGAGAGAGGCTTCTGAATTAAGCAAAAGATCTATTGTACACCATATATCACTAGTCCCAGTAGTGGGACATTGGATCTACTCCTTTCTCCTCAAAGAATAGGCTACAGACTCTCAAGGCTATGTGGGAGGATCCAAGGTGAAAATTCCTTTGCTCATACAATGAGGGGGTATATATAGCCAAGGGGGTATAATGAACCCTTGTGACTCTTCGACTTCCCTCATGACTGTTTGAATTCTTATGATTTTTTGACTTTAAATGACTATTCAACTTCATATGTGAGTCTCTTGGACTTCCACTTTACATTACATTTATTACAACAAGTATGGCCTATAGTAGTGATGTGGCCGAGATAACTCATGACACAACTCGACATGGCACTGCTGACATGCACTGGCTGACTGTGGTGTTCATGTCAAGATGTTGTGCTGTTGAGTGATGATATGATCTTGGTGTAACATGTCTTCACCTCTTCATGGAAAAGTGTGCAGGGTCTTTGATGGTCTTGGTCTTTTCTTGATGGTTCATGTGAATTTGTCTCTTTCGCTTGTTTGCTCGATGTGCTTCTTTTATTCGTTCGACCACAAGCAAGTCTTCTAGCATGCGCCTCTTCTCCATCTCGTTCATCATCAAGTCATGTTTCATCAATGTACCTATGCCTAGAATCACTCATGACAAGACGAGATTTTTGGATTTAATCTCCTAGTCTATCATGATGCATTCTCTTCCATTTCGGTGCAATTGAGCGGGAGAGGGACTAGGTTTTGAGGTTGCAGGAGAACATTGGCTAGGATGTGAGGCTCCAGAGAACTGTCAGGAAAAACTATGCATATGTCACTGGGAGACATATTTTTTCAATTTGAGATAGCGGTGACAACTATGGGGAAAGTCCCAGTTGGGAGGTAGAACTATGTAGGAAGGCTAGGTAAGGTGTTAGGGAGCTGCTGAACCAATATATGGAATTTTCTATGGGAGCACTGGGCAGGTCATCTAGCTAGGGTCTAGGCAATTTCTTCAAGGAAGATAGAGTGGGTAGTAGGAGGCACTGGCAGAAAAATTTCACAGTTTTCCAAAGGAGCACAAACTTGGGCTAAATGAGCTATTGGTCAAAACTACACAATATTGAGAGACAATCTAGGTTCAGATAGATCTATGCAGTTTCTGAGTTGGTTGCAGACCGAGGAAGAAGGGATGGACATGACAACTCTGTGCAATTCTTGAGTTTGTTGCACAACGGGAAAGAAGGGTTGGCAGGATAGGAGAGCTCTACGCAATTCGTGGACGGTTGCAAAGAGGGGAAGAAGGGCAAGGCAAGATAACTCTACACAATTCCTGAGCCTATTTCAGAGTGGGGAAGAAGGGATTGTAGGATAGTATAGCTCTGTGCAATTTCTGGTCTAGTTGCAGAGCAAGTAGGAAGGGTTGGGAAAGACAACTTTACAAAATTCTTGAGCTCAATACAACCCTGGGTCACAGCTCAAGCTCTTTCTTTAGTTGACCAACAGGAGGCTTGATGGGAGGTCTTGTGGGAAGCATAGATTGGATCAGTTTTTGGGACAACTTTTGCGCAATTTTGGGAGTTAGTCAACTGACTTATTTCTAGAATTGTACAGAGTAGGCTGCCCAAAGGATAACCTCAATCTCTGCGTAGTTCTGGGTAGCAGTGCAAGGTTATTGAGGTTGGGTCTGGTTGATGGAGGGTTTTCTGGTCAATAGATTTTCAGGAAAATTGACTAAGTGTGAAAGTAAGTATACTTGTGCATACATGGAAATGTGATCACACTTAGCATGACTTGATGACAAGACACCTCCAACCAACAAGACAACATGTGCTGAACCAGACTGACTTGAAGGTTAAGAGAAAAAATTGTGGTAGTTGAAATATGTATTCGAATGACCATGACGACACTTGTGCGACAATGTTTACAACTTTGTGGCTAAGTGCAATCGATGTCGACAAAGTGAAAACAACTCATACACACAAAGACAAACCATAAAAATTCCAAAACAAACTCACAAGCATAACATAGTGATCAACATGCCAAAAGATGACCGATGATCATTCAAGAGAAGAGGGTGTGAAAACTTAACAAGAGCTCATAGGATGATCCTGAGTCTTTGCGAACATCAAGGTAAAAACCAAGGAATGCTCTGAAATTTGGATGCAGGCCAAAATTTTGGAGGGTGTTGCAACTGCTACAACACTTGGCGACACACTAGTTGAGTACTAGCTTCTATGTTTCAATTCATTTGCAGCACAGGGCCTTAGCATTTCAAAATGTATTGATTCATTGTGCAGGTTACTTTGGCTCCCCCCCTTACCCCATGGACATACATGGTTCACCTTGTACCAATTGAGTCAAACACAACAAAATTTTCAGCTAGATCATAGTATTTCAAAATCAGGAAGGGTAGTTTGGTTCGCGACCTTAAGATTTGTAAAGTATAAGTTTTCATCTCTAGTGTTGCTCCATAGCTAGTATGCCTGGATAGTACCTGGAGGGAGTCATGCAAGAACACAAACATTTCTCCACTACCATCGAGCTTGGTCAGTACCCCGGTGGATTTGCTTGTTTCACCTCTTTGTGCAAGAAGCCTTTCTATTCTTAAGCCTTTGGATTTTTTGAAAAGAGGAACGTGCATAGGCAGTTATTTGTTTTTGGGGTTGAAGAGAGATCCTGAATTATTGAGAGCAGAAGAGGTTGTTCCTTTAGAGAAGCATGTAAGACCTCTGATCTAGATTTGCTCATTCAAATTTTCCCCCTTCTTCATTTCTACTAGTTGGATTAAGATTAAACACACATAGCAGAAGACTGAGTACAAGCATGGGGTTTCCCAGTTTGGACACAGGTTCATGGTTTGACCAAAGCTTCCCTTACAAATGATTCGTATTTTCTGTCCAAGCTTCATCGACCAAAAGTTACAACCAAGCACAGAGAAGACAAACATAGGATTAGCCAAGTGTTGCAATGTCACAAGATTCTTTAAACTCAACCACATACTTATTCAAAATCCAGAACACAGTATAGGACAACACTTATTTACAAAACAAAATGACAAAATGACCAAAACAAAGCAAAAAACAGGAAAGTAAAATAGCAAAGTAAAAGCAACAAAGAAATAGAGTAATAGTAAACATGATATGTACATGGGTGGGGAGTGACCCCATATCATTGAAAACAACATTTTAAATCTTGGTCATTGACATGAAGGCTTTTAATCCTCCTGTCAAGTGATTGCAAGCAATATGTGTGTTGGATAGTTTTTTCGTGAACCGTATACGAACCAATGCACAAAGACTGGAACTTCATGTGTTTGCCTTTGTCTTCATGGGGCTTATTCCATTTCAAGACTAAGTCATCCACAATGAAGCAAGCATTAACTATAGACTTATGATCAAACCATCTCTTGATACGGTTTTGGTGGAGCGTAAATTTTTCTTTTACTTTAATCTGTTCTTCCTGTAACTTGTATAATGTTTCCATCCTATGCTAAATCAATAGAAACAACTTGCCTCAGGATTATTGGGATAATTGAAGAGCATGCAAGTAGATATTGGGTGGCAGGATGGCTTCTTTACCGTATATAAGGATGTATGGAGATCTATTTAGAGAGGGCTTGGGTGTAACTTGGTCAACCCAAAGTGCATTCACCAAGGTGGAATGCTAGTTTTTCTGCTCATAGTAAATGGTCTTTTTGATGATGTAGATAAGATTCTTGTTTGTCGATTCAATAAGACCATTTCCATGCAGGTAGTAGTTAGATGAATGCTTAAGAAAAATACCACAATACCATATTGCAAAGGAAAACCATACAATTTCAACAAAGAAAAGTAAGTTGCATTGTCAAAAAACAAGTGATACAGGAACACCAAACCTCGAGATGATGTTCTGCTGAAGGAAGCTGATGACTTCCTGGTCATTCACTTATTTGAGCTGAACTGCTTTTGTCCACCACGTGAAGTAATATATAGTAGTCAGAATGTAGCGGTGATGCCTTGATGAATGGAGGAATGTTTTCCCAATGATGTCTAAGCCCCACTGTTAGAATAGTTCATCCACTGCAACAAGATGCAACGGGCTTGCTAATCTTCGAGTTCTGTCAGCACAACACTGACAGATCGAGCACTTGCGAGCATAAGCATGTGCATCCTTAAACAATGTGGGATAATAGAAACTATATCTCATGATTTTATGCGCATTTGTGTTACCCACAAAGTGACCTCTTACAGGTTTGTCATGCATGTCATGTAACACTCTCTCTGAATCTTGTGCCTCCATGCACTTGAGAAAAATTTTGTTGTTGTGCTCTCTGTAAAGCACTCTATGCACCAACAGGTAAGATAAGGCTTTAAGGCAAGGTTCCCTCTTTTGTCGCATGGAAGAGTCAGAGGGAATGGTGTCATGGTCAAGGCATCGGCACACTTCTTCATACCAAGATTTGTCGTACGAAGTGGGTGGTGCTCGCTCTATATTATACATATTGATTTCTTTCTCCCAACTTGCGAGCTCTTCTTCTTCCTCTTGGGTGTGTACTGCTTCTGTTGTAAGTCTATAGAGACCATGACCCTTGATAGTGTGAACTGGTTTGATATCAAGATCATACTCTTGTAGTCCTCTCATCCAGTTCACACGTCTTTAGCCCAAATCTTGTTGAACAAGCAATGCTCTGACTACTGGGTGTGGCACAAATACTATGCAATGATTTTTTAGTAGGTAGTGTATGAAATGTTTTACCACCTTCTATACAACATATTCCTATTAATCTATGGTAGGGTAGTTGATCTTGATTCCCTACATGATCACACTCATGAAGGATATGGGATGTCTATTGTCCAACTCATCCTTCTATGTGAGTACTGCAACAAGTGGATTGTCAGAAGAAAATGTATACAACAAGAAATATTTGCTAAAATTTGGGTTGTACAACATAGGTTCATCTGATATTGCCTGATTGTGGGAAAACACATCCTTTTCCTTCTTTCCCTAGCTATAGAATACATCCTTCTTGATCATATATTGGATAGGTTTGATAATCTGCGCATAATCTGAGATGAAATTCTAGAGGAAGTTTCTTTCCCAAGAAGGACTGCATAGCTTTCTTATTGACTGGGTGAGGAATCTGCATGATATTCCGAAATTGGTCCAGATCAACCTTGATCCCACTTTTGGCGATGATATGCCTAAGGAGATTCCTCTCAGACACTGCAAATACACTCTTCTTGGGATTCAAGGATATCCCGTTCTTTCGACACTGCTCGAAAATATTCTTGAGGTGGCGCAAGTGGTCTGACTGCTTTCTTGGAAAGACTATCATATCATCAAGGTAGACCACCATGCTATGTTCGATGAGACCACTAAAGGTGATGTCCATAACAATCTGAAAGGCTACACTTGCGTTTACAAGCCCAAATGGCATTCTTATGTAAGCAAACATACCTCACTTGGTATGAAAAATAGTTTTGACTCTATCAGGTTCTGCTACCAGAACCTCATTATATCTAGAAAATTTGTTGAGAGAAAACATTTCAGCTCTAGATATTGTCTACAGGATGTGCTCCATAGATGACACATGGTAGTTTTCCTTTTCTGAGGGCCTATTAAGATTTCAAAAATATGCACACAAGCGTATCTCCCCGAACTTATTCGTTACAAGAACTAAATTCGAAACCCAAGTAGAATGATGAACCTTGTATATGATCTGAGCATCCAACAATTTAGTCAATTCTTTCTGTATGAGGGGTTCAAGCGATAGATGTAATTTTCTGAGTTTTTGCTGAAACGACTTGACCCCTTCTTTCATTGGAAATACGTGTTGGTTTATTCACATGTCATATGTTTTCAAATCATCATATGTCAACACGAATACATCTCGATACTATCTGAACAGACAGAAAAAGGCTTGTCACTCCTTTAGTGGCAACATGTACTGAGATTTACAAATTTTAGATCTATTTCTGTTCCCAAGTTGATATGTTCGTGCATCAATGTGGAACTGTGGGTTTTGGTGTTCCTGGTCACTTTGAAGCGGTTCTACAAGTCATATATTTTCTCAAGTGAAACCACACCCTTGGGGATGGGGTTTCCTTTGTTATCATCAGGCGCGTCTTGCAGAGAATGCTCTTGCACGTCTTCATCTATGGTTGTGTCTTTTAAAACGTCAGCATTGGCCATAAAGTGCAGTATATGTTCATCATCATAAAAAACATACAAATTAGTCATGTTGTCATGGATATATGGCTTATACAAAATTCCAACAATAAATCTATCCCTGAGCAGTGTCATCCTAACAATTGCAATTACCAGAGCATTTGCAGCTACATTGAACATTCTTGGTATAGATAGAATATTAAAAGCTTGAAAATTAGAAATAAGCAGCCATACCTCTTGTTGGTAACCTTTAAGATGAGGTGAGACATAGTGTAGGGTGTTGCATACCTGTCATACCACAATTTCTGGATCACCTACCACTTTAATCATAGTGACATTGAGGTTGAGGGCTTTATGCAAACCCAAGATGAGTGCTTCATATTCATAATTGTTTGTGCACTCAAACTCCAAGAATCTTGAGACTAAATGCTTTATTTTCCTTGGGTTGATCAAAACACACCCAACTCTAGAGCGATCTTGTGTTTTTGATCCATAAAAATACAAGGTCCAAAAGTCATTTGTATAAGGACTGCTTGCCACACTAGTACTGGTAACACTACTGCTACTATGTAACAGTCCAAAGTAAATATAAAGTTAATTTCCTAATTAAAATCATAATCAAACAAATAAACACACACCTATATTACCTGTGATCGAATTCTGCCAGATGACAACAAGGTTTTGGGGACGACTCTCCACCCAACCGTAGGCTCAATTGTGCAAGGATTTGCTACAACTGGACACCCCCAAATCCTCAATCAACGTACTACTACTAGTTACTCCTAGGTCTTAGAACACCATTCTCCCAAGAGAATGAAATATAGAAAATCAGAAAGATGGAATGCCTCCTATCCTCCTCACCCTCTAATAAATAGAGCAAACATTAGATGGGGAACCACATGCACACACTCCATGTGTCTACATGCAACTTTGATTTTTAGATTTCTTTACTTTTCTTTTGATGTTTTAGTTTTCTTGTTTTATTTCTTTTATTTTCTTTAGCTTTCTTGTTTTATTTTCTTCTTTTTCCCGCTTTTCTTGTGTTTTTTCTATTTATTATTATTTAGAGAATAACCATTTTTATTTTATTATTTTGTATATACTTTTTATATCATTTATGATTTATTATTTTTATTATTTATTATTTATTATTTATTTTTATTTTCTTCATGTTGCCAACACCCTCTGTTGAACTAGTATAACCAGTAGGCATCGAAAGTCCCCAACACCTTGGGAAATCTCAAGGAATCTCTGTCCTTTTTCCCACTTTTGGCACTTGGAATAAGCTTGACCTGGTCTGTATCCTAGTCCAGGGCTGGCCCCAAGGCTCACGCCTGACTCAGACCTCATCTGCCCCAAGGTAGGCATCCAGTCCGGTACTCAATGATCCCGAGCATCTCGCAAGGCTAGCCCACTCCCTCCACAAATACTAAGGCGCACAAGCCCAGGCATCGAAATCCTTTACATCCCTTCCAAACTTCGGCATCCCAATCCAATAATAGGCACCTAGCCTAGAACATCAGGCACTTGACCTCCTCAAGATGGTCCCATAGCTCTTCAAGAGCTATCCATCAAGAGCTATACACAAGACAAAGGAACCACTGGCGCATGTAGTGTTGTTTGAGTTTTGTCCCCAACCCATATGGTGTTACTGACTCTCCCTCATGCGTATGGGCTCACATGAGATCATCAAATAAACCGGCCCTCATGACCCAATGTGGAGTCTTGTCAATCATTATAGCTCAACATGCAACAATGCATTCGCTATACCATAATAGAATCATTGAAAATAATCCACATGCCAAGTCTTGCATGTCATCATGAGAATATTCATCATTGTTAGTCACAAAATAACAAACTGTGTGCTCATGCATGCCATTTGTATGCAACTATTACATGCTTCATCATTTTAAATTATGATATGAACATATTGCATGAAAGATATATCATGACTTACATAATAGATGAACCACATGTCAATAAACTTCATATTATAGCATCATAAATCCTATGCAAATCATAAGGATACATTATCACTATAAGAACCACATGTGCACCATTATATCATATCAGTCAAGTATATGTCTTAATTAAGTAAGCATTTCCACACATTTTAATAAGGTAAATAAGGAAAGTTTTGAAAAATAACATCTGCATCTTCCCAGGTAGCTGACCCTGCGCTATATTGGTCCCATTGGACCTTGACTTGCTAAAACTCATGGTTCCTGAGACGACAAACCCGACAGTCCAGTATATAGAATGGTTCTACCTTAAGGACTCCTTCCTCAGAAACCTGCAATTTTTCAAATTTCAAAACATGGGACAGGTCGGGTAAATATTTTCTAAGCATAGAAACATGAAACACATTATGCATCCTTCTTAGATGGAATGGCAGCTCGAGCTTGTAAGCAACTGGTCCAATCCTCTCTAGGATCGTGAATGGCCCAACAAATCTAGGGGATAGCTTTTTTCCCTTACCCATCCTAAAGGGAATTTTAAAGGGTTTGATTCTAATAAAAACTTGGATTCCTTCTGTTAGACTCTGTCTTATGTTAGTGTGAGATTGATTCTTCTTCAAAACCCCGTTTTGAAGAAGAAATCATTAAATGTGTTGTTTTAGAATATGTAATTTATTCTCCAGCTCTTCAAAGGCAGCAACTTCCTTGCTCCTATCTCTGCAAAAGCAGAAACAGAAGAAAACAAAACATCATCAGTAATCAGAGGCAAAGCAAGTTACAAGCAGGTGACGAGGATGGCCAGGAATGATGAGTGTAAGGGTTTTTTGAACTTGATGGTATGTATGATCATCCAAGCTTGCCTATGGCTGGAGACACCTGTCAGTTACTAGAAATACAATGTCATTCAAATCTTGCTGCTCGTTGTATTCAACGCCCCAAGAAGGGTGGCAAAGGTGATGGGTCAGATGATAATGGAGAAGTTATAGCAACTTTAGACTCACGAATGGGATTAGAATCTCCATTGCTGTGGTTGCGGGCAGATCCTGAGATGGAGTACTTGGCACAGATACAAATCCATCAACCTGTGCAGATGTGGATAAGTCAATTGGAAAAGGACAAGGATGTTGTTGCACAACTACAAGCAATTGCAACATTGTGTAGTTTTCCACGATTTTCATGTTCAATTGTTAATGCTTTGAACAACTGCCTTATTGATTCAAAGGTGTTCTGGAGAGTGAGGATTGAGTCAACATTTGCTTTAACAAAAAAAACTACAGAGGAAACTGATTGGGTTGACCTCATGCATTTAATTAAGTTCTACAAAAGTCGGCGCTTTGATCCAGATATTGAACTTCCAAAGCCAAAGATGCTTATCATCTCAGAAAAAGCCATGATATTGACATTCTCGAGGAACAGAAGGAAAAGTCGGGTTCAATGAAGATACAGTTTTCAAGGTGTCAAGAAGCTAATGCTGACCAAGTTCGTGTGAGTTCTGAGGCATTAAATTCTTTAGAGGCTGTAAAGGAAATGGATACTACAGATGAAGCAGGAGGGGGTTTGGTATTTTGGCATCCTAAAGGAGCTATTGTAAGGAAAAATATTGAAGATTTTTGGAAAAGAACTCATGTACAGCATGGATATGATCTCCTTTGCACACCACATGTGGCCAAAGCTGACCTCTGGAAGATTAGTGGACATCTAGAGTTTTACAAAGAAAACATGTTTAATCAAATGGATGTTGAAAATGAGCAGTATCAACTTAGACCCATGAACTTTCCCTATCATATACTTGTGTACAAGCATAGCCTGCGCTCCTATAGGGACTTACCCTTTAAAGTTGCAGAATTGGGTACTGTATATAGATATGAGATGTTAGGAAGCTTACATGGTCTTTTCCGTGTAAGGGGTTTCACCCAAGATGATGCACATGTCTTCTGTTTTCCCAACCAAATCAAGGAAGAAATAAGAAGTGTTTTAGATCTGACAGAAGCAATCTTGTCTCAGTTTGATTTTAAAAATTATGAAATAAACCTATCGACAAAACTTGAAAAGGCAGTGGGCAGTGATGTTATTTGGGAGAAAGCAAACCGTGCTTTAAAAGATGCTCTTGAAGATAAGGGGTGGGACTATTCTGTTGATGAAGGAGGTGGTGCATTTTATGGTTCAAAGATTGATCTTAAGATTGAATATGCACTTGGAAGAAAGTGGCAGTGTTCGACAGTTCAAGTTGATTTCAATTTGCCTCAGCGATTTGATCTATTTTATATTGATTCAAATTCAGAGAAAAAACGGCCCATCATGATTCACAGGGCCATCCTAGGATCTCTTTAAAGGTTCTTTGGTATATTGATAGAGCATTATGTTGGTGACTTTAATTTGTGGCTTTCTCCAGTGCAAGCCCGTATTGTACCTGTAACAGACACTCAGGTTCAATATTGTCGGAAGGTAGTGGCAAAGATGAAAGAGAAAAATATTAGAACAGAATTATCATTTGGTGAGCGTCTTAGCAAACTAATTAGGAATTCAGAAACACAGAAGATACCTTTGATGGCAGTTGTGGGGCCAAAAGATGTTGAAAGTGAAACTATGACTGTTCAAACGAGACATGGGAGAGAACTCGGGACCATGACCATCAATGAGGTTATAGAAAAAATTCAAAACACAGCAGCTAATAGAAGCTTTTATAGCATAATAAAATTCAATCTTATTGTTCCCTATATGGCAATTTCCGTAAAGTGGAAAACATCTTTTCAGTGGCATCATTCCATTTTGGCAGAAGCCATCTTCCAGAGTGGTATGCGATGTGAAGACCGCGTGTAACATCATCACTGCTAGTTCTAATGCATGTATTCAAAACAGATAGTGTACGTTGTCATGGAGTAAAGTAGAAATGGACACCAGCCATAGTTGAGTTGCGAAAGGGATAAAGGTGGCTGGCCAGTTGTCAACATGGGAGGATTGTGTCATCAATGGGAGCCTACGCAACAGAGAAATAAGATTCGATCTTCTATTAATAGCTTCAGTTAAATCTCCAAGTGGATCTACGCCCCAGTTGATATCTTTAAGTGGCCATCAGAGGATTTTAAACCGCATTGAGTTGTTTATACATAAGTCGTTGTTTTATAGAACCTTCTGCATATGAATTAAAGATATCAGTAACGTGGCAATCGTTGCAAAGTGGAATTCAAAGGTGCGATTACCTATTTCTATCATCAGCTAGTTTTCATGGGCCATTCGAAATCTTCACGCTGGAATAATGGAAGGCTTTTCTATCTTTAGGATCAGATGGAGGATTCTTTTCTATTTTCATGGATTTAGTTGAAACAGCGCCCCTGTTTTGGGGTCGATTTGTTTTTTTTTTAGCAGCATTTTATTTAATGTATTAAAAATAATCATTTGTGGGAGAGGAGAGAGTTCTGAGTGCTGAGAGCTGGTGGAGAAAAAGAGAGTTTCTATTGTACAGTCATTGACAGATTTTAATGAAATTACACAGCTCTGACTTCTGAGATTCCTGTGGTATGAAAGTTAGCATAAGTTTTTCTTCTGTTTCATATGTAATCTGTTATGTTTCATTTCACTTCATAATCATTTCTGAGTGAACAAATGAAGTGTTTAGGTATAATTCATAGTATTATATGCTCTGCTTATAAGTTTGTTCATGTTCAATGTTTTCTACTGTTTAAGGAGGATTCAAAGTAATTGTTTGCCCTCCTTAGCTCCTCACCAGTCTTTCCATCCCATTTAGTCTCAATTTGATGTTAAATTTCTTGCCTACCTTGCCTCAGTCGATAATCTGTGTTATTCATTATCTTTCTCTGCTCAAGCTGTGAATTTGCCCATGCAGCCCAGAAAAACCCCATCATTTTATTAAATCAAACTCTTTGATCAGTTTACTAGCCTAATATCAGTGTTACCTTATTGGTCATCTCATCTATTGGAGATTTTATGATATTGACCGGGGAGAGCCTTCTCCTGCCCCGTAGGGCTAGCTACGAGGCTAAATGGTTTGATGTAGCCTTGAGGTTTACCTGTCTCAGCCTGAGGTGAAATTTCAAGCGCTAACATACTGACGACCATACTGGGGAGAACATTCGACTTGTTGATTGTCTCGTCCCAGTACATGCAATCAAGGTGCATATCTGATGCTGATGGTGGACAACACTCAGATACATATGCAGGCTGAACCATTCACCTGGCGACTCCAATTCGATCCAGACACTCCAGTGCTTGGTGATCCATTCATGCAATGGAAGGGTATGTGGCAAACCCTGCCTTGTGTGAAGCTGTAGAAGGAATAAGAAAGGTGTTAGCAGATACTGAATTAGATGAAAATGTTTACAGTGCCTGGCTTCATTTGTTGAAATCTTCAAAGTCTTTCAAAATTAAATTGTGTGAGTTAATTGTTGAAAGAATCGAAAAGGAGATTCAAGATTTAGATGAGCAGATCCAGTCATATGATTTCCAAGACCCTAAAAAGTTCTTGGAAATCCTTCCTCCATCGAAACAAGAAATCATAGACTTGCCTATAGATGTTTACATTGACAATGTGTTGCTGGAAGTATGTATTACAGAGCTGGGGCAGCCAACAGAGTCTGGCTTCCGTGATCCTATTGCAGCATACATGGACTCGTTTTACAGTTCGATTGATAGATCAGGCTGTCTTTTCCGTGACCAGGGTCATTAGGTGCATGAAGGGCTGTCAGCAATTGCATCTGTGTCCTCGTGGAAGCATTCTCGAGCGGCATCATTCTCAGGTTTACTTGAATGGTTAATCTAGCATTTCAGCATTACCTGATCTATTGTTTGTAAAGCAAAGTAGGGTAGCTTTTGTAAATAAATAAGCAGCCATAAGGGCAGCATCTTCTTTTAGTTTGCTTGAAGATTGTTAAGTCGTTTTTCAGTCATTTCAGTCTTGAGATCAAATCAGTTTGAGTTCAGTTTCAGTTGTGTCGATGATGACTCCATTGCCCAATGGGTGGAGGCACTGTCTGCTCTCCCAAAGTTCTGCGGTTCTTGGTACCTCCACGAAGCGGCAGCTGCCATCCCAAGTGGAGCTGATGTTTGATCCAGGTGGATATTGGTGGCCACCTGTCAAGTCCATCTGGACCCCCATCATTGTCTCTTTCAGCATTTTCAATTTCCTTAATTATAGCGCAACTTACTATCTTTAGCAGTTTTTCGGGTCCTGAACTTCCGGAGCCGTTTTGAGGCCCTAAACGATGTTTTTTGGGGAATCTAGGGACAACATGGGTCCATGCAATGGATCGATGTTTCCCATTCCAACAATGGTATTTCTCGGATAGATCTTTCTAACGAGCTATCATACGCGTCAAACGGAGATCATATGCCAAAGTT
>APFE030514300.1:0-25329 GCA_000404065.3 Pinus taeda
GGATGAAGAAAGCTCCATAATTTTGATACATTATGCGAAGTGTGGAGGAAGGTTTCTTCCTCCACATCTCTTCACTCTACAGAATGTGTCAACGTTTCCTATCAGTAGTGATAATTATTTTCAGTCAATATTGAATCATGAAAGTGGCTTCTTACTAAATTTCTATATTGAGAAATTAGGTGGCTTCATTACGATTGTGCTTGACATTTATATATTCATTACAACTTTTCCAGTGGACATGATCAGTCTTGTGGATGTAAACATTTTCAATGCACTTAAATATAAGGATTCTCACTTAAGGGGCTCCCTCACAGCAAAGTGGTGGGCTCCTTTCTTGTTCGAGACATTACCAAAATCGAATTCAGATATGTGGATTTCGGGTGGGGAAGAGTAGCCTATGAAGGTCCTACAAGAGGCGACATAGGAGTAGTGCCAGGATTGGTCAGTTTCTTAATCTCGCATTGTTATAGAAGAGGCATGGAGGGAATAGTGGTTCCCATTTGTTTATGATTTGTTTCCATGTGATCAACACCACTCCTCCTTTACACGGTCCTATATTTGAAAATTTTATGGCCGATATAATTTCTTCAACGTAACAATTCAAAGTGATAAGAAACAAAATATGGGTTTTATGTGTTAGCCTCGACCTATACAAAATTTCTCACATCAACTTTGCTTAGATGGGTTTGGCATTGAATTGTTTCTGTAAGACTTCGTTATTCATGTATTTTAGATTGGGCTTTTGTGTAAATGAGTTGTTATTTAGGAATTGACATGTTAGTATCTCCATCAATAGTTATTCTTATAAACATTGCAATGAAACATCAAACAAAGTGGCAATGTTCACAATTTATTATTATGGAAAGCCATTTACAACATAACTTCGATTTTGTGTCAAAGAGTGATGGTTTCCCATTTTCTATCACAATAAACAACTGACACTATTTTACATGAGTGTCATGAGTGTCACTGGTGTTATCACAAACTATGACTGTAGGGTCCACCAGTCCTTTGAACAGGTTGGATAACAACTTCACATAGCGTAACATATTCAGCCTCGGCACTACTCAAAGAAACTTTGTCTTGCTTTCTTCTCATCTAAGAGATCATGGAGGATCCCAAACTGAAACATCCTCCTGTAGTTCTCCTTCAATCCTTCTCACTACCTCTCCAATCGGAATTTGTATATCCCATCAAGTGGACATCATTCCTTCTGTCAAACTTTAGGTAGTAGTGGATTGTTCCTCGCAAATATCTCAAAATATGTTTTGTTTCTGTCCAGTGATCATGCTTCGGCTCCACTTGGAATTGGCTGAGAACATTTACTGCAAAACATATGATTGGTCAAGTATTCACCAAGTACGTTAGTAAGACAATTAGTTGTCTATACTTGGAAGGATCCACAGGGTTAGATTTAGAACTCATTAGTCTCTTTATGTTTCTAATCATCGGTGTGGTCAAGGGTTTGAAGTCCATCATGCCAAACCTCTTCAACATCTTGATCACGTACTTAGCTTGACCAAAATAAACTTCACGAGGGCCTTGCCAAATTTCTAGTCCCAAATGGTAATGCAACGACCCAAGATCCTTCATGTAAAATTCTGCTGCTAGTTGCTTCTTACATTCTTCAATTCGATCTTCTACAGCATTCAAGATAAGATCATCTACATAGAGAAGAATGATTACAAGTTCATCTATTGTGCCATTCAAAAATGCAGTCTTGACATCAATTTGATGGATGTTCTATTCCATTGGTGTTGCGAGAGGGACTAATGAATGAATCATCGTATATCTTGTTGTTGGAGAAAATGTCTCTTTGTAGTCAATGCTTTCTAGTTGAGAGAAGCCCCTAGCCATAAATCTTACCTTATCTATACTTCCATCAGTCGCATGTTTGATCTTATAGATCCATTTGGAAGTTACCAAAAATTTGTCTTCGGGCCTAGGTACGATCTCCTAGACTCCATTCTTCATTATAGATTGACATTCTTCATTCATGGCATATTTCCATTCTTGATGATTAACATCCTCTTCAAAAGAAGATGGTTCTGCTTCTATTAGTTTTTTCATGTATGGAGCATACCCAAAATATCTCTTGGGTTTCTTTATTTCTCTAAATGAGCCTTTCACTACCCCATGACCTTTTGCATCAAGTATTGTAGAATTTAACGAATTAGGTCTTTTCCTTGTTTCAAGG
Organism: Pinus taeda; assembly: GCA_000404065.3. Classification (NCBI taxonomy): domain Eukaryota; kingdom Viridiplantae; phylum Streptophyta; class Pinopsida; order Pinales; family Pinaceae; genus Pinus; species Pinus taeda. The sequence continues at coordinate 2,198 of APFE030514300.1, forward strand.
ATGACCATAGGTTGAATAGGTTCAATGGGACCTTCTTCTTCATGGTGTGATTCTTCTTCTCCCTTCTCAACTTCTTCCTCAAATACCAGAAGTTCTTCATCATGAGAGTCTACAAAAAGTTTCTTTGATTTCTTGAATGCTATGTTTTCATCGAATATGAACTCTTAGCTGACTTCTATGTGATGTCCTTATTTTATGTAGTTCCTCTAAGCTTTCGATGAGTTGTTATACCCAACAAACGTTCCCTTCATACCTGATGGATCCAACTTCTTTCTTCTGTCCTTTGGTATGTGGATATATATAGGACGACCAAAGATTCAGAGATGATCCACATATGGCTTCCTTCTAGTTAACACATCTTCTAGAGTTTTGTTGTCTAGGGACCTATTGGGACTTCGATTTTGAATGTAAACAATTGTCTTCAGGGATTTTCGCAACAGAAACTTAGGTAGATCTTGATCGTGCAACATTTCTTTTACACTTTTCTTTAATGGATTGATTGTTTTGTTCTACAACTCCATTTTTCTCAGGATTATATGGGATTATTAGTGACCTCTTAATCCCAAACTCCTTATAGAATGCTATAATATCCTTGGATGTATATTCTCATCCATTATCAGATATTAGAATCTTGATTCTTCTTTGTGTAAGGTTCTCCACTTCAACTTTGAATTCTTGAAATTTTGTAAATACTTCGTCCTTGGTTTTCATTAAGTAAACCCAGGTCTTTCTTGAATTATCATCTATAAATGTGACATAATGTAGATGACCTCCAAGAGATTTGAGAGTCATAGGGCCGCATACATCAAAGTGAAGAAGATCCAAGATTTCTTTTGACCGTGAAGCACTTCCTCCAAATGGTCTCTTGGTATTCTTACCCAATGCACATCCCTTACATACTCTGTCATAATCTTCTTTTAGTTTAGGTATTCCATCTACTATGGAACTTAGAGTTGGAAGGATTTTGAAATGTAGATGACCAAATCTTCTATGCGAGAGTTCACACAAACTAAATTCAATGTGAACTAGGGCTTGGGCCTAAGGACATATTAGTCTGTAAAGTCTTCCTTCTTGATTGCCAACAACCTTTCCATCAATGAGAGTTGCTTTATCACACTTATCTTCTAATATTGAAATAGAAAGTAAGTTCTTATGCAAAATTGGAACAAATAGAATGTTGTTGAGGTGGATGTTGCTTCCATTCTCCAACTTTATTGAGGTCGTTCCAATACCCTTTTCCACTGAATAAGTGGATTTTCCTTTTGATAAGGTCTTCAATCGTTTGGAATGGTTAGTCATATGTCTTGATGCACCACTATCAACTACCCAAATGTCTTCATCTTGGAATGTGCCATAGAGAGTCAAGAAGATACCTTCATCATTTTCCTTGATTGATATTTTCTTTCAAGAAAGTAAGAGACCCCACGCTTTCTTGATACCTTCCTTGAGATAGTTTTCTATCTTGGAACACTTCTTGATGAGTTTCTTCATTTTAGAGGAGATCTTCGTGATGCCCTTAGCTAGCCTTAGCTCTGATACCATGTTGAGAATTCAACAGGGAAATGAATATTTGAATTCTCTTTAACTTGATAACTGTTTGTGTTACCTTTTTTTTCTTATTAGATTTTTTCCTTATGATTGTAATGTGAGATACATCAAAAAACTACCAAAAACAATAAGAATAGTGACACAGTATATTCGCTGCAATCCAGTGCCAAAACCACCCTCTTGAGAGGAACACCCTTAAATCTCTTCTCTTCTTATAGATCCTTCAATTGACGAATACCAAGACCTTGTGACTTAGACTAATACACTCCAAGATCAAGATTAGTCACCAACTTGGCCTCCTATTGCAAGATCTTCAACCTCCTATCGCAGATCCAAAATTTTTTCTACCCGACAACTATTACCACACTTGAAATCTTCGATCTTCCTCTTAGAGCCTCCTTCTTCCCTTTGCTCGCCTTTCCTTGTGACTTAGGGCTAGAGAGAAACCCATAGTGACCTTCACTTCCCTTTTTCTCCTCTTTCTTCCAATATTGAACTAGAGATAACCCTTCTGCATAAACCATAGCTTTGTCTAGCACGTGGGAGAGAGAACTAGCCCAAACACTTTGAAAATTCATGTCTTGATTTTCCTTGCTTTTGAAGGAGGTGAAGAACCCTTTCCTACAAAAGGAAGAGGAAATTTCCCCTTTGATTAGTGGGATCTAATAATTTTCTACCCAGGTCCTTACTATTCTTGGGGATGGCCAAATCCCCATGAAGTGACCCACCAATCCCCCAAAGCCAACTACAAGGCCCTCAATCTGGCCTCGAGGGCGAAGACTTCCACCTTTGGAATCTCCAACTTTTTCACAAATTTTGTGGGTTTTCACATCTATAATTTGGCTACATTTTCCACTTGGAGATTGAACACCTCAATGTTTGGGGTATGTGGCCAAGGAGGAGATGTAGGCCCACAAGAGTTGTGTGACATATCTTTGCCCTGCAGTTCCAATGATTTGTTTTTGTTCGTGTCATTCCAATCCCTTGCTCATTCTGTCACGACTATGAAATGACATGATAACTCACTATATTATTTAGCGTGCACTAACTTCGTTATTTCACCACCCTCCTTGCACACTCGCCATTTCTATAATAATCAACTTCTCTTCTATATTTCCAGCCCATGGACTTTCACCTTTATCATTCTCCTTATCATGTTACTTATAAATCTTATGCTTTTTCCTTCGATTATCTTTATGCATTTTTTCTTTGCATTTCGACTCATCATTTATCTGTGTCCTTGATTCAACACTTCATTCTTTGAGAGTACTCTAATTGAAAATTGAATTCTATTGAGGCAAAAGTAATAGAGTAGGAGATAGTTTGGGTAATGTTATATAAAAACTACATAAAATGATTAAATTAAAAAATATATATTACTAAGATGAAGATGTCAAAACGACTTCTTAGTTTCAAAAGTTTTTAAAATTGATCTTAGAAGGGAAGCATGGTTGAAATTGGATACATCTACACATAATTTATGATAATACTTAAAAAGCAATAAATGATAATTGTATTAACTATAGGTCATTGTCCTAAGTTATCAACACTGAGTTAAGTGATGTGGAATATTTAAATGGTACTTAATATCATCAGTATTTGGGTTTATATTCTTATCCAAACCCTAGGATTTATGCCTTGGACAAATCATCGATAATCATGGATAATTTTCCTAAAAAGTTTTCATCATTATTTGGTATCACCATAATAATGGCCCAAAGTTTAAAGGAGAGAGCAACTACTATCTAATGTTTTACTATGTAACCTTACTACTCCATTTCTTTGACAATTGAGCATTCAACATTGAGTTCTTTTTAGCTTAACGACCATGACCGTGAAATGTCTAACTTACCAAAATCAGTGAGCACTTACCCCTAGTGTTGTCTATTATAAGGGTCAGTGATAAAGAAGGAAATTTTAGATTCAATATACTTTTCCTTTGGAAAACTTGTGTATCATTAGGCTTTCTTATAATCAACATCCCCTATGTTCCATAAAGGGTTAAGAACATGGTTTTTTTTTTGAGCAATTTGGAGACCATGTGTTAATGTTTAACCTTCTCAACATTTCATTTTTAGTAGCTCAACGCATTATTACAAGACAAGTTATTTAGGCTTAAGAGTGAGTTAACGAGCTATCATAAATGGTAAGAACCAATGCTTAATGCAAAACTAAAATCTGGGTCAGCTAATTAGGCACATCGTATTATTTAATAATAATGTTGCCCTCGTTTTTAATATGGGTTATGACAGGGTGCCCAATTTTGCTCAATATCCAATCATCATTCTTGTTAATGTTGGCAAGGTGTTTCTCCATTTCCATTTACATTTCCAAGGTGTTTAGTAATGATACTTGTTTTTTCAAGGCAAACATGATATATGGAATTATTTGAGTATTACACAAGGGAAAACTTTTTGTACATCCATACGAGATGTCAACCCCATGCAAGCCATTGTAATAAACCATAATAGCTAACACAACAACTAAAATATCGAAGTTACGGTTTATGCAATAGCTAATAAAGCCACATCTCTTAATCAAGGGACGTTGTGGAAAAGTGGGGTACAATTTCATTATTGAGTCCATTAAGTCCCCAAGGTTATGAAATCAAACCATGTACCATCACCTTTAATTACCATATGTTTTAACATCACCCAAATCAACCCTGAAGCACATAGATGGGGTTTTAAAGTACAATCTCCCCCTCCCATTCACATGCTTGAATTAAGCACAATCATATTTATTGAATTCTCCATTAGGGTTTAGCGGTTGCAAGGTGGGCTAATGAAGTATTGCCATTATGTTGTAGTTCAAAATTAAGAGTGTGGTCTCCTTGCATCGCTTTTTTATTGGCAGTTTCTCCATAGTTCTTTTGTGGTGCTCTTCCCTAATTTTGTAAGTTTTACTTGTATTCAACTCTCATCACTCAATGCTTTGATTTCTGAACTCAAGTGATATTAATCTCTAGTTTGATTGGGCCTTGAATACATTGATATTTTTAGAATTGGTTCCAGAAATATTTGGACTTCTAGTGCCCTCGTAGTGTTGTTTGTTTTCTGGAGTATGAGGTATTTCCCATGTGTTGGATCTAGGGATTTATTGCTATGGGCTAGTACTAGTTTGAATTCAAATTTGCCATTTTCAATCACCTCTATTATGGGTGTACCATTGATAGATTACAAGGAAGTTTAGGAGATTGAAAGACATGAAGAGTTTGTTCAATGCAATAAAATCTCTCTTTTCTCCGTGACCTCTATGGTTAATGAAAGTGAACATCAATACACCTCTCAAAATGAATTAATTATGAATTCGGTTTCAATGAAACATAAAATAGATGTCTTGGAAGCATAATTAATATTTTAAGCAGTATGTACATTAACCTTAACACCACTCGGTTGCTTCAAATCATAGGATATCAACCAACTTTGTTCAAGTAGATTTCAAGGAAGGGGAGATAGTACATCAAATGTTAGAAGACATGAACATTGGAAAATAAAGCTCTCTTCCTTCCAATGCACAGTAGGAAGAAGCTAAGAGACATCATGTATTATATTAATTTATATGATTTTTAAATAAATTAAACTATTAGATGTCTTTTTAAAAGAGTATACCTACAATAATAGTTGGGATGTAATAATTATGAATGTTGGCAAACTCTCTCATGCGGCTTATGAGAGTTGACAAATTTCTATTAAATATTAGGACAATAGTTCTTGCATGTTCATTGTTTAGATATCCCTTTTCGTAGATAGTCTCTTAAGTCCGAAAAGGTAGAAAAAAATACTCAAGAGAACATCTTACACACATGTGACTAAGGTACTCTTATTTTTGTACATTAGTCTATCTCAGTCCAGAAAAGGGTTGAACGTATACTTAGTACACGTGTTTTCATTTACTTTTACAAGTAAAAAAAGACAACTATTCGACAATATTTTCATATTTTTGGAGTCTAAAAAGAGCTAAAAGAGGACTGCACCTCGAGGAACGGGTGGTATAAAAGGATAGTACCACGTTCCAATCATGATGGAACTACTCAAAACATGTAAAGGTTAAGAGCCTCACTAATAAGAGTACTCATCGCAGATGTTCCTCAGGCAAGGGTAAAACAACTTAGTGAAAGCGTATGATCAGACAAAGAGATGGTGATGATGGAATGAGAAAAAACAAGGCTCATATGGCATAAACAAGCTGATATAAATGACAATCATGAGAGGTAAGATGAAAATGGTTTCAATTTTGCACAAGCTTGAAAAATAGGAAACTCTCCTTGAATAAGGTTTCATTTTTACACAAGCTTGAAACATGTAGAAACTATGCTCGATATTGATTTGTATGCCCCTAGCATAATGACTCAATTCGACGTACATGCCTCCCAAGCTTCAATCCATTCAGACTACTGGTTACTATAGGTGGATGTAATAAAGGTTCATATACAAGATCAAGTGAAAGAGTCAACTCGGAATTTACGAGATCTAAACAAAGACTCGAATTGGAAGGGGAGTTGTTTCATTTTTTAAACAAGCTTAACCCATGAAGAGAACCATTCTCACGACACCTTATTTCATTTTTTAAGGAGCTTGGCACAAGAAAAGTAATTGTGCTCCGAGAACCTTGATTCATTTTTTAAGGAGCTTTACAGAAGACAAGGAACTCTGCTCCGAGAACCTTGATTTTTTTTTAAGGAGCTTGACACAAGATGAAAGAACATTGCTCTGGGAACCTTGATCATATTCCATAAGAGGCCATGGATTCCAAGAGGTTCTAATAAGATGGGAGAACAATGCTCTGGAAGGGATTCATGTCAAGGGATCTAATGGAAAGATGAGGCTCTAATGCTCCCACTACATGATGCAATATATCATTAACTAGATCATCAGTAGACACAGGCTTGGAACAAGTGGCCACATAATTAACCTATTGTAGTGGTGATATCACTTTCATACAAGGAAAATTTAGGGGGAGATAGTTGATCGAGAGTCAAATTAGGACAAACGAACAAAAGTTGATTGATGGCCACAATTCTTCCTTCATGCGAGAAACATATGACACGAAAGAGAGAAGAGATAAGAGCTCCCATGACATAAACATAGTCACAGAAAAGGATTAAATTAAAATCCAAAGGGCCTTGTACTACCATCAAGTCAAGATAGATGAATTTTCCTCCCAAAGTAATAGGAAACTTAGGAAGGATCCCTAACAATTGACTAGTTCCTTTGTTAAAAGCTAACATGTTTTGGGTAACGGGCACAAACTGCGGAGAACCTAAAGCTTGCCAAGTAGTTGAAGAAAGAATACTAACATATTCACATTTATCTATGAGTGTGCTAGGTGTAGGTATATTATAAATTTTTACTGTGATCTGAAAGGGCACATAAGAAAGAAGACGATATCGTGATAGTCGACTACAATCAAAGAAAGTGACTAAACTACTTGGAGAGGGTGGCATCAGAATGTGATGACTACCCTATTGAGTTACAGGAATGGGAGGATCACCGCCATGTATTGTCAGAATGGGAGGATTGGTCCTTGTACCATGGGAACAAGAGGATTTCCCACTAATTCTTTGGAACCTGAAGAAACCAGAAGAACTTTAGGGGTAAAAACTTCACTCTTTACATGATAGACATGATCAAATGAAAATGGAACCGGGTCAACCATTTTTTGACCAATGGTTGGTCAGAAATAGACTCATGGGATTCACTTTTAGAGAGAGTGGGTTTGACTAGAGATGAGTTCTGATGAATCACTTGATCAAGTAGTGGAAGGTCAAGGGAAACCTTCTGATAACTAGGCCGAAGACGAGGTTGAGAAGCGGTAATGTTATCCAACACTTTAAAGGCTTCATCCATACAAGGAAAAAGGTGAATAAGATGATTCCCTTCACATAACCAACAGGTAAATTTGAATTTTCCCTTTTTCCCATAGGCTTTATTGTCACCAGGTGAAGGTTTATCACCATCATTATCTATAGAGGATAATGAAAAAGGTTGATGTGAACCTTTGGACCACACTTCTAATACCTTGGGAATGCTAGGACAATATTGAAGAAGGTAGTCAACCTTTTAAAGCTTGCAAGGGAATTTCATTTTATGAGGTCAATTGGAAGGTTTCTCAACATAAAATGCATCAGTAGCATCAACTACTTGGTTGCCCCTTTGCTTATTTTTCTTCTTCTTATCCATCTAGTTACTAACTTGCACATTTTCACCAGACGATGAAGAATAAGAGGAAGAAGACCAAACATGCGAGGAGGGCAAAGGGTAAATTTTAAAATTAACTGGAGTTTGATATGGTTGAGGTGGAGGAGAGCCTAGTTGAGGAGAAGTTTGGATATTCGGAACCATAGGGGTCGAAAATAACCAAACCAACAAACCAATGGTGAATTCAGGAAGGGATATGTTTCCATATAGGGAGCACCAACATTTCCAAAAGAAGGAAAAGGACTAGGATTCCCATGAGATGGGTTTCCTTGGTTGGTAGATGCAAGAAATATTGCCATTAGTCTCAACCTAATATCTACTAAGGAATATTTCCACAAGAAGGATATTATTCGGTGGTCAATTAATTTTAGAAATTAACAACAAATAAATAAAAAAGGGTTAACTAGGCATAAAGGCTTGCTAAGAAACCATGAACTGCTACACTTTGTCGAACCAAGGACTTAATGTACGACAACCAATCTCCCCTAATGTTGTGTTCAGTGTATCATGGTATACGAGGTGGCAGACTCAGTTACCTATGGATGGATAGAAACCTATATGGGACTCCCAAAATATTCACGACAGTATGCACGAGCGCAGTTTGTGGTAGTGTCGTCTTATGCATAACCGTTCGATGAGAGCGTTCCCATATACTTACTATGCGTGGAGCACCTCTGGTATACCCAAAAGTACTGTAGAATAGTCCTATACACTTCCGTACATGGAACGAGATTTTACCCTCGGGATACAACGCTGGAAAATAACAACAGGTGCTATGTTTAATGACGCCGAAACATGTCTATAGCCTAGACCTCTAAATTTTTGCGTTAAGTTCCAAATGCTCCTTAAGTTAGTTGAGGTAAATTTTAAGTTTATCTTCGATCAAGTTTCGGTTTTAAGGCTCAAAATGATGTCACTTGAACACCTATGATGCAACTATCATGAGAAAAGGATATTTTGAGTTTCAATGAAAGCTAATCTAGTATGGGAAGAGATTCAAACAATGATGCAACAACGAAGAATGCAGAAAACAAAGCTTTCCTAACTAGATCTTTAACTTTCATTTTCTAAATGCAACCACCAAAAGAAAAATGATTTCAATTTTTCTTTCGATGAATGAGAATGCACTCAATGCACTTTTAGTTTTCAATCACTAAACAATGTAATCTATGTCCAATGATAAATCTCAAAAAATGACTTTTCAATACAATGTCATCTAATGCATTTTACGAAAAGTAATTTATGAGATGAGAACTAAATGAATGCAAAATCAATTTCTTTATTAATGAAAAATAACTACTACTGTTGAATCAACAGAAAATAGTTATTTTCCCACTCATACAAGCAATAAACAAATATTTTAATTGATTCAAAGAATCAAATACTTAACCAAAATTTACTTTCACCACTTCAAACAATGGGAGGTACTTTTGCACACCACAAAGGAACTAACACAAATCAAATAAAATTCAATGCTCACAGAGAAGGAGGATGACCTGAGAGATTAGGACACACTAGGATTTTTAGTAGAAACCCTAAAAATTCCCAATTTTAAGGTTCAACACTGCTTTACATAGCGAAATCTGCGTTGACAAGTTCATCAATGCTACTTAGCATAGAAAAATCTATGTTGGTAACACTACTTTACACAAGAAAATTCATGATGGACGAGAAACTAGACCAGCGCTAACAGACAGTGCAAGAGAAGGTTTCCAGCGCAGGCACACAATGGAAGACAAGGTTTCCAATGCGATTGTACTGGGAAAAATCAGCGTTATCAACACGACTGTGTTTGAGAAAAAGGGTGTTGGGCGAGAAAAGTTTAGGAGAAGTTGACCTTTTTGTTCTCACACCTATAGTTTGGAAGGATTTCGTGTCAACCCCCATTATTTATAGAAAAATGGATAGCCACCTGTTTTTGATGTAAAAGTCTCTATAAGATTTTATATTTTAACTCTAGTTAATAGTTGATGTAGTCAAAATTAACCACTAGTAGGCTAGGAGGGTGTGTTAAAACCGAGCCACTAAGAGGAAGAGACATTCCATACTTTTGAGAGAACTTTATTCCATAGCTAAGCAAAGATAGCCAAGAGAGATAAGAGGTAGAGAACACAAAGAACATTTGTGAAATATAGCATCCCCCAAGCCACAAGAATTACTTCTTTGTACCTACAGCGATATTTCCAAACAGAGAAGGAGAGCGAAGCAACCTCACCTTCCAACTAGGTTTTCCCTCGAAATGGCTTCCTAGAGAGTATACCCTGTGTATTATGTGTGTAAATGAGCTTATTTTGTCGTTCTCTACCTTTTTGCGTAATTTCCATTCGCATGCATGCACTAATTACAATTAATTCTGCATATCTTAAAGTTCAATAAAATTGTAATAGTGTAGAAATTTTGCATTTTAATATTTTGTTATTAGATATGATGTGATGAACCGTCGAGTACAATATCCATGAAAGTTTATGGATTATTTGGTATCAGAGCCTCAACCTAGGTTTGATTTCCCTTAGCTGTGTTTGAAGGGGGCTATTGGAGGAATCATTGCACCTCTACGAAATCCATAATTTCCACCCTGGAGATCCTAGTTACCAGTTTGGAAAGTTTACCAACACCTATGGGTTTTGGTGTAAGGGGAAACCTCTTCATGGTATCACAGACAAATTTATTTGGGTATTTATGGATATTTGTTGTGGATCTAGGTCGGTGGGGTCGAAAATCGTAAAACCGTAATCATTGTTGTTTAATTTGTAAATGAGCCTCATGATCCTAAAGAGGTGAGGTATTTGCAGCTCGAACAACAAGTCGCGGATATAAACACCAATATAAAATTCCTCATGGAAGCTCTACAAAATAAGCTAGGGATATTTGTCACGATATCACGATGACACAAAAAACTAGACGAAGAAAGAACTTCGAAAATATTAACCCGCTTCGAGTGCCATGAATTAATCCATTTTAAAATGGAAGAAAAAGTCAATATCAATTTTTACCATAGTGATATCGACACTCTAAAGTTGAAACACTACTTGTAGCAATTGGAAGTTTATTTTAATGTCTATCAGATCAAGGAAGGGCAAAAGATCTCATTCGCGTGGCTGAAAGTAGGGGGCCATGCACTGACTTAGTGGGAGAGCCACATGGAAAATATGAGGTTGGAGGGAGAACCTCCAGTGACTAAGTGGGAGGATTTAAAAACCCTAATTAAGTCATAGTTTTATCCCATTGGGTACGTGGAGGACTAGTGGATCGAGTCGCATTACTTTTGGAAAAATTCGCACCAAAGTGTGTAGGACTACACCACAAAATTCAAAAAGATGGCTATAATGTTGGGTATCTCTCCCAAAACCCATATGTACTCCTCAAGTATTTGGTGGGTATGCACCACCATCTGCGCGAGCAAGTGATGTTGTTCAAGCCTAAATTAGTGGACAAGGCTTGTGTACAGGCATTATACCTGGAGAACATAGGCCTAAAAAGAGTACAAAGTGGATCGAAGCAGAACGAGCAATACGAAGCTTCTAAGGAGGGGAAGAAGAAGAAAAAAACGGAAAATATAAAAAGACAACAACCACAACACACCAGTGCAAAGATCCTAGAAACCACTGAAGTAGTGAGGAAGTGTCGGAAGTTGCATCCAAAGCTAAAACCCTCCATCCTCAGTACCAAAATTTCCAAGTACATTACGACATTTGGTTGTTCTGCTCACACCAGATTATCTTTTTTCCAATTGAGTTTTTACTACTTCCACTTATCAAGCATCACTTATGCTTTTCCCAAGGGAAGATTTAACTTTCCTCATCTATCTTTTGACCTCATCTATCATGATGTGCATATTTAATCCTTTAAAATTTAATATCCATTGCCTCCTCAATTGATTTTCAAAGGGGCCTCTTCCCTGGGTGACCATGGCTTCATTCTTGTTGATCTCATCTTGTGGATTTTAGGAATGTAGTGGTATCTTAGTTCTCATTGTCCATTCGTATGATGAACCTCAAACAAAATATTGAGACTCATCATCATGTTTTTTGGACCTATTGATATTCAACATCAACACATTATCACATTAGGGTGGGTCTCACTTCATTATGGTTGCAATTTCAAATTTTAGTGGTTGACCTTTGAGCTTGATAGTCCTTTCACGACCATGAAGCATGACCACCTATGCCGTGTCAAGTTCTAGGGACATGTCCTTATAAACAAAATATTTTGTTTTCATCAACACCCCTAAGGAAAATGCATATTTCTACTTCATAGTGCACCAACTATCATTCCTTTAGGCATCTCAAACAAATCCTCCAACATTTTATCCCTAATTACAATATTTTTTGAGCATGGTCATGAGCATGTGACATTCCTCCCATGGTTGTATATTGTATGTAACTATTCTAGGAATGTGTGTTTTGCAGGTGGTTCCTTCTCCTTCCTCTACAAGATGACCTTCTCTCCTTGGTTTGTTTCCCTCTCTCTACCACAATATTACTCAAGCAATTCTAAGTCAAGAATTTTACAAAAGTGGGTTTCGGTCCATCCATGCAAACTCATAGTGAGGATTTTTCATGATTTGCATGATTTTTCCTATGATACTCACATGGAATTGTATGACACAAAATCCCACCAACTTTTAGCATAATAAATGCCCCCATTCCATCAAATTCAAGTTGAAGCTTAAACTAAGTCAGTTTAGATCTCAATAACACTAATAGATTGTCCTTTGGTACCATAAACATCCTTTTATGTGTGGGAATTATCATTGGGATTGATATACATTCAGAATTGGAGCTAGTTTTTATGAAGATGCAAAAGAATCTATAAATCAAGGCTATGGGTCAACATTTGGTAAGACAAGAAAAGTAGTGATATATTTCTTAAATTCTACTAAGAGTTCTTCTAAGTCTCAAGCAATGCATGCATTTGCATGCCACTTAGTAAGCTTTTCAAAATTAAAGAAGCCTATGGATTTCATCTAAAGGCCACCAAAGCTTTTGTTATTTAATAATTAAATGAAGATTTTCCTTCTTATTTTGTTTTTATGTGATTTTGTATACTGTCATGTTGATTCATTCATTCTCAATTGTGCATGTCATATTTGTTTTTTACCAATTCTAGCCATCTCTGTCATATTTTGCTGATGCAACTACTTCTACAACAAGTGGTATTTTTCTCAACCACCAAATAATTGTCACAAGAAAAACATATTGAGAAGGTGCTCGATAGGTTCAATATGAAAGAAGTTAAGCCAATGGATACAACTCTTACATCCCACTTCAAATTGAATGCTAATTTGTGACCTTGTCATGACAAGGAGAAGGAATAAATGAGAAAGTTTCTTATGCTTTAGTAGCCAAAAACTTGATTTATTTCATGGTATGTATTCCACCAGATATTGCACATTTAATGGGAGTAGCGAAAAAGTTGGTTGCCATCTGAGAAAAAAGAAATTGGCAAGCGGTAAAGTGGATTTTGAGATATCTTAAGGGTACCGGTCAGTATTATTTATGTTTCGATAATAATGATGATGTGCTTGAAGGTCATATAGATGCAAATATGGTTGGAATTATGCACACTAGAAAGTCCACCATTGGTTTTTTATATGCCTTTGCAGGTGTAACAATGCCTTAGGTGTCTAGAATGCAAAAAACACTCATCCTCTCTGCAATAGAATCATAATGCATTGCTTCAATGGAAACTTGAAAGTACATGTTGTGGATGTAATGATTCCTAGTAGAGCTGAGAATAAGACAAGATAAATATGTTTTACATTGTGACAATCAAAATATGATCTATTTAGGAAAAAATCCATCATAACATCCTAAGACGAAGCACATTGATGTGAGATATCATTGGATTTTTCAAGTGTTAGATGATCGTTTGCTACAGTTGGAGAAAATTTTCTTAAGCTATTATGTTCAGAAAAAATTTGCGAAGGGATAAACAAACATGATGAGAGATGTTTTAGGATTGGATTAGTAGCATGGAGATAGAAACAATAGTCACTAAATTTTTTATTTGGTCTCAATTAAGATATTTTTATATGTGAGACTAAATCAAATCAAATAAATAAGTATAGAGTATTATAAGGAAGTGATGTTTTCACCTAGAAAAAAATGGAAAATTGGACATGATTTTGATGAAATCATGTAGAATTTTTTCGAAATCCAAGTTACAATTGTCAAGCTTTAGAATCTTGGGTGCCCCACGGGTTCATGATGTTGTTGAATCCATTTCTAGCATTAAAAAAAATAACAATTCAAACACTCCCACAATTGGATTTCTTGAAAAAAGAATCGTCGGATTTTGACAAGAAATTTGTTGTCCACGCAAAATTGTTGCCTCATTAGACAATGCCAGTAAGTATAATATTTTGTTGACTTCTTCATGCTTATGGAATGTTACAAAGGAGTGAAATGGTTCGTGTTTTTGGGAATTTGGTATTGCATGAAATAAACCTTTGGGCACATGGTATTACATGAAATAAACCCTATATATAAGGTATTAGTCCTCATTTATAATGGGTGAGACATGAGTGGGTGATATAATTCATGCATAGTTGAGCTTAAGATTGTGTATTTAAATTTGCTAAATTAAGCTTATAAATACGTAGGAGTCCTCATTTATAATGGTTGAAGAGTGGGTGAGGAGATTAATGAAAATTAACATTCAACTTATGTATCTAATTTTACTAATAATTTAAAGTTAATAATCCTTTCCATATACTTTTTTCCATTACTATATTTCCCATGTAAATTTTGATATGTCATTGTTTTTCAATGAAGTTTATTTTGTTCACTTATATTTTTAAACAGAAATTATCACAAATATATTTGTTCACTCTCAAATTCTTTAAAAACTATAAAAATATATATTTTTGGCCCTTAAATTTTATGAGTGCCTACCTCCGCAAGGAGTATAGTACTCGCCTCACAATCAAAGTTTGTTGGCTTTCGAATATTTTGGCTGATTTTTTGCAATTTTAACCAAAATTTCAGGAAAACATTGAATATTCCTATTTTTATACAAATTCAAAATAATTTTCGAATTTAAGGAAATCTTGTGTCCAAGTTTTCATTAGCTCACAAGCCTTGATGTGACATAATTCCCCTAGTGGGGGGATTTTGTTTTTGATATTTGTCAGTACCTCACAAATCATTTAAAAAAAAAAACTAATTTTGTAAGTGGCCAATATGTCGACGAGTTCTGTGACAATGACACTGTTATTCTTGAATCCGCTATTGCTCTACCCAATGATACCAAAACTAACAAGGTTCTTGGTCCCTTACATAGACAAGGGAGTGGGGTGCGGTTGGGGGTGACTCAAAAAATGTCCATAACATTGATACATTGTGCAGAGTGCGAGGGAAGAAAGGGGTCGGGGGATGAAGAAAGCTCCATAATTTTGATACATTATGCGAAGTGTGGAGGAAGGTTTCTTCCTCCACATCTCTTCACTCCGCACAATGTGTCAACGTTTCCTATCAGTAGTGATAATTATTTTCAGTCAATATTGAATCATGAGAGTGGCTTCTTACTAAATTTCTATATTGAGAAATTACGTGGCTTCATTACGATTGTGCTTGACATTTATATTTATTCATTACAACTTTTCTAGTGGACATGATCAGTCTTGTGGATGTAAGCATTTTCAATGAACTTAAATATAAGGATTCTCACTAAAGGGGCTCCCTCACAGCAAAGTGGTGGGCTCCTTTCTTGTTCGAGACATTACCAAAATCGAATTCAGATATGTGGATTTCGGGTGGGGAAGAGTAGCCTATGAAGGTCCTACAAGAGGCGACATAGGAGTAGTGCCAGGATTGGTCAGTTTCTTAATCTCGCATTGTTATAAAAGAGGCATGGAGGGAATAGTGGTTCCCATTTGTTTATGATTTGTTTCCATGTGATCAACACCACTCCTCCTTTACATGGTCCTATATTTGAAAATTTTATGGCCGATATAATTTCTTCAACGTAACAATTCAAAGTGATAAGAAACAAAATATGGGTTTTATGTGTTAGCCTTGACCTATACAAAATTTCTCACATCAACTTTTCTTAGATGGGTTTGGCATTGAATTGTTTCTGTAAGACTTCGTTATTCATGTATTTTAGATCGGGCTTTTCTGTAAATGCGTTGTTATTTAGGAATTAACATGTTAGTATCTCCATCAATAGTTATTCTTATAAACATTGCAATGAAACATCAAACAAAGTGGCAATGTTCCACAATTTATTATTATGGAAAGCCATTTACAATTTATTATTGTGTCAAAGAGTGATGGTTTCCCATTTTCTATCACAATAAACAACTGACACTATTTTACATGAGTGTCATATGGAAATATATATATATATATATATAGCTAGATATAGATATATGTCAAGAACTATGTTCTATATTCTATGTCCTATGTATCATATTCCTTAATGTGCTTTGCATGTATTTTTACACATAGATGAAGATTCATATATATAAAGAGGGATAGAATAGAATGGTTGATTAGAAAGGGAATTAGGAGCTTAACTTGAATTGGTCATCAAGGTTGTTGAAGAATTTGGGGCATGCATAATTAAATTGATTATTCGTTACATGATAACAATTTGTGAAGAGTTTATACAATTATTCTTAGTTTGATGTTCCATTCATTATTAGTGTGTGTGTGTATTTACTTCATCAAATTGCTATCAAAACAAAAGAGGAAAGAACAAAAATATTTGGCTTTCTGCCAAGGCCAAAATCTTTCCCTCTTGGAGAGGAAAACCCATGCAAAATTCTTCTTAGAGATTCCATTGATGAATACCAAGACCATGACCCTTGACACGTTCTGCCTCTCCAAGACCAAGATCATTAATCCCTTCCTCTGTTCACTGTCAAGGTCATCCTCATTACTGCTGCTGCAACTCCACTAGGATCATCCTTGCTTCTCCTTTACTAAGATCACCATTGCACTCTTGCTAAGATCATTATCACATTGATTGTGATCATCTCAAGAGTGTATTTTGAGACTTGTCACCTTCTCTTATTATAATCGAGGTGGATGTTGGTGGGCACCCACCTATCCCACTTGGACCCCCATAGTTGTCTCTTTCAATTTTCGAGTTTCCTTAATTGTAGCACACTTTACTATTTTTAGCAGTATTTCGGGTCATGAACTTCCGGAGCCATTTTGAGGCCGTAAATGACATTTTTTGGGGAAAAATAGGAGAAACATAGGTCCATAGATTGATGTCTCTCTTCCCAAAGTTTTTGTCCCCGGATAAATATTTCTAACGAGGTATTCTGTGTGTCAAATGGAGATCATATGCCAAAGTTACAACCCTGGGAAGTTGATGTACCAATTTACCCAAATGGGGCCCAGAGTTTGGCATTTCTTCTCCTAGGGTTAGGTTTTCAGATGTTTAGGGCTTTCCATTGTTTCTCAACAAAAATAGGCCTTTGAGCCTTATTGTAACACAGTTGAGAGGCATGTAGTCACCACATCTCTTCTTAGGGATGAGCTACCATCGCCCTAGCTAGTTTATTCCATTTCTATTTGTAAGCATATTTCAGTATTTTACATTAACAAAATGAAGTATTATTTCTATTTCATCTCTATATTTATAAATACATCTATAATTTTTTGCGTTCCTATTTAAATCTAGATCAGTGGTATCAGTGCATTCTGCTCTCTCTGTTTTTCTTTACATGTCCCGAACGAGGTCGAGATATAAGGAGTTAGGTCTTGCATTGGTCGACCCTTTGCAAGACTAGCCTCACAAATCTCAACAACCTCCCATGGCAGATGAAAAAAAAAATGAGGGGGTAGGAGATCCTATCAAAATCTTGCTCGAAGAAGCCCTCGAGTGACAAAGGAACACAATGATGGAAAACTTTTGCCAAATCCTTCAGTAGCTACCTAGGGCGACGCAACTACTTCTAGCATCTACTTTGGAAACGCCACACCCTTTAAGGTACAAGTTAACTTTGAAAGCCCCATGTTCGATGGTCAGATAGACACAAATGTCGTAGATAAATGGTTAAATATGATATAAGGTTATTTTTTTGTTCATGATTTTTCGAGTCGAGAAAATATTACTTTTTCTCTTCTCAAAGTAGCCCCCCACATCAAGGACTGGTGGGAAACCTACTACGAGCAGAAGGATGAAAATACGAAATCACTGTTTTCAGTTGCGGCCACTTGGAATTCATTCCGGGATGCCATCAAGGAGAAATACTACCATGTCAAAATTTATGAGGATAAATACATAAAGTGGACCACACTACGGCAAGGAAGGGACCAAAATGTGTCAGAGTTCACCTCCTCATAAATATCTTGTATAAGTTATTTTGAGTTAATTAAGAATAGTATTTAAACCCTTCTCATGCATTTAGAGAAGGGTCCATAATTTTATTAAGAACATCTACAATTGATCTATATCATCATAGATTACATAGACATCTTTTTATATCACATAAAACCAACAATACCCCGAGTTAGATTAAAATAGATTTAATTTAAAGTTTTTCATCTTAGAATAAAGTTGTGTTAATTTCTATTTATTCTTTTGTAAATCATTGGAAAAAAATCCCACAAATCATATAAACCCAAAACACTAGGAAACTCGTCCCATCATACCGAGTCAGAGCCACTATCCCAAATGGAAAAGGAGCTGCTTTAAGGTCTAGAGTGGGTGGTTATCCCCCTTGTTGTTTCCATAGATTTATGAGGCCTGAAGAGATGGATAAGCCATGTGTTCCTAAAGGTGAGCGATTGCAGCTAATAAAAAATGCTCACACCTCCAAGTTCACACAGTAGTTTGGTGTAGGGAAGACCATGGCTAACTTCCATAGGTATGTGTATTGGCCCAAGATGCAAGAATAGGTAGATACATTCATAATGGGATCATGCTTTGTTGTGCCATCAAGCCTAACAATAGGAAACATGGTCTATATCATCCCTTACGTGTACCTACTCTTCTTTGGGAAAGCATTTCCATGGACTTTGTGGGAGGATTACCAAAAACCACGAAGGGACATGACTACCCATTTGTGGTAGTTGACAATTTAAACAAGATGTGTGTTTTGATTCCCTATAAGAAGACCATGAGAGATAAAGAAGCAACAAACTTCTTCTTTGGAGATAGTATGGTTGCACTTTGGGATACCGAGGAGCAACATTTCACACACTCACTTATTATATGGGTGAGAAGCTTCTAAGAGACGAGGATAAAATCTATTTTAATCTTAGCCATTTATTAGCCACCTAATATTGATCGTTGATTCATCAACATGAAAGGTATAAAAGAAGACTTGAGATTTATTTGGAGACACACCGACTAACGTGAGGGAAATCTATTCTTAAGGAGAAGAAATTCGATTTCAGAGGGAGAGTAGCAGGGTGAAGGAAGAGGAGGGTGAAATGACTTATTTAATCCATATACATATAATTTGGTAATTGTTTGATGAAAAATAAAAAAATTAAGAATTAAGAGAATCTAACATAATTCACAAGTAATTATCAAGAAAGATGAATCAAACCCTAATTCCCATAAACATTGATTTTTCAACAATATGTACTCACTTTTTAGTTAAGCATATTAAATTAAATCATTAAATAATGACTAATGATTGTGCATTTCAACTTCAAGCAATAACAAATGAAGTTTAAAACATAAAAAATAAAAACCCTACAGTCACTTTGATACTTCGAAAGCATTTGTCAAATTTTTAATGCATGGCTCCATTTTACAAAAGAATACCACACGTATAATGGAGATTCTTTGTTTGAAATATAGATCCATCACCCACTCTTTGATCCTTTGGATGCATTCTAGTGGCAGTTTTCCATCTTAGGGAGCCTATGTCACGAGATTAAAACAATTTATTATTCCCATTATCTTAAGGACTATCACGCCCTTCACGTGCATTTCAAACAATTCTTTCTCGCAAAACATTCAATAGGTCAATCTAAAATTGAAACTTTCTAGGCACGTAGAAGCAATTCATTTTTGGAAATGCACCAATGTAGACAGATGATCCGAATAGAAAATGGCATTAAACCATGGTATTCATCCACCCATGTTATTCATCCACCCATGAAATTTACCCATGGTATTGTAAGTGGCATCCACCCATGGTATTTATCCAACCGTGGTATTGTAAGTGACATCCACCCATGGTATTTTCCCATGGTATTGTGATATCCACTTGTGCACCTCAACATAATGAAAGTCTCTGCAAAATGGTTATATGTGCAAAGGTGCAGAGTAAGAACCATCACACATATATTATGGTTTTCCAAATAGCGAGGGACCCCTGAAAATGCATAGTGTTAAAATAGTGGTTTCTATATTTCGGGAGGCAAGGGTGGAATTAAATATCTAACTATCTTATCTCTCATAATCATTGACATCTATTGATTTGGAAGGCATGTTGACAATAAGATTCAAGTGTTCAAAGTGAAAACCAATGCTATATCAAGTCAAACTAAGCTATTGTATTAAAGCATGTCATTGAAATTTTGCATCATGAGTCTTCTAAAATATTATGAAGGCATCAATATACACTATTGGTAAGTTATTTACCCATGGTATTTTCCCATGGTATTGTGATATCCACTTGTGCACCTCAACATAATGAAAGTCTCTGCAAAATGGTTATATGTGCAAAGGTGCAGAGTAAGAACCATCACACATATATTATGGTTTTCCAAATAGCGAGGGACCCCTGAAAATGCATAGTGTTAAAATAGTGGTTTCTATATTTCGGGAGGCAAGGGTGGAATTAAATATCTAACTATCTTATCTCTCATAATCATTGACATCTATTGATTTGGAAGGCATGTTGACAATAAGATTCAAGTGTTCAAAGTGAAAACCAATGCTATATCAAGTCAAACTAAGCTATTGTATTAAAGCATGTCATTAAAATTTTGCATCATGAGTCTTCTAAAATATTATGCAGGCATCAATATACACTATTGGTAAGTTATTTCTAGTATTGTCAAGGCATTGTATATATGAATAAGGTAGAGGTTACACTACAACAAAGAATGTCGTCCACAAATTCGATGTTAAACCAAATGTCAAAGTGCATGTGGAGAATACAAATTGTTTTTGTGATCATAAGCTTGCAGTGCAAACTCACAACCATAATTGTAGCCGTTGTTGAAGAGAAGGTTTATATCTTCAAAATTTTACAAATGTGGGCTATTCAAAGAGGGGGTGCTATTACAGAAACAACAAGTAGCCGATCTTCTAGTCATATTTTGTTGGGTTGCTATCTAAATTCGAAGAGATTGAATATCTATTAAAACATCCATTGTCTTTTCATCATGGTTTTCTAATTGCATATCTCACTACTACAATAGCATATCCATGAATGACTTGGAATACACATATATATTTATCATTTCTTGTATATTTGGAGGGAATGACTTGGAAATTCAACCATTGGTCCATTTACAAAGAATTGGTAAACTTTGTCAAAATGAACATGGTATTGTGAATTAGCACCGAAACTGAATAAGAAATAGTGTTGGGCACCTTAATGTCAATTGAGCATGTAATGCCATTTGTGAAACACACCTACAACAAGCCTTGGTAGCCTATGGAATTAGTTTTTTCAGCATGAAAAGGCAGTCAGGAAGATTGACACATGGAGTTGCTAGCGCTGCATGGATCTCTTTGTTGTGCAATCTCATGAAAATTCAGTCACGAATATTCAAGGTCATAAATGATATAAGACAACTAAGGGATGTCATAGATGGCAAGAAAGGATTTTGCTCTCTTTACCGATAATATTAAGTAATGGAGGGTTAGTTTCTACACCTGTAACATAAGAATTTTGTGATATGATCTTTGATTGATATGTTTCCCTGCCTTGGATTTGGCAACATCGATGAGGCTAAAGATTTCCTTTCTTCATTGCCAAATCCAAATTAAAAGGTTGTTTTGTTTACATTATTGTATGTCTTCTGAAAATGTTCTGCAATGATAAACAGAAACCAAACTGGTGATGCACATTTACAAACTGCAGTCTCAATGCTTAGCAATAACAAGCATCTCTATGACCGATATTTATTGTCGCTATAATATAGCTAGCAGATAATGCAGAATAGGTCAAGTAGTTTGTTTTTTGGTTCTACCTCATTTTTCAATAAACGTTCACTATGGAGATCAATCATAATTGAATTGCGTTCTGCAGGCTACAGCTAGAGGAGAGGAAGGCGTGGCTTTGTTTTTTGTTTGTTGCAATCCAAACTGTGGTTATCGATGGAGAGATTGAGTAATTTACCGGAGTAGCGAGAACGCCGAATTAAGGGATTAAGTTTTGACCTGGATTGTACATTTATTTCTAGATTTGGTTATATGCGAATTTGGAGATAGCACCTTTGTGTAAATTTGAATATAGCCATTTAGCATTTAGGGCTTGACATTTACATGCTTTGTTTCTTGTGATTCTTCTGGTATAGAAGAGATGATTTTGTTGGGCTTTGTTTCCAGGTCCATATTCAAGCAAAGGTTCTTTTAGATGACTGTGTTCTGGAAGTTTTTATGGATCAATCATCTCATAAATTTTGGTAATACATAACAGAAGTTTATGGCATCCAATTAGGATGATAGTTTCATTGAGGTGTAGTAAACATTATATTGGATGGTTTCAAAAGCTTTTATAAAAAATTGGACAAAAAATTCTGATGTGATTAATATAGAAAGATATCCTAATATTCATAAGTATAGTATGCATTGTGAATGGATACTCAATTGATCTTACTTGTGGATCGTACTGTTAATAACCACAATAGCAATTTGTTCCCAATTACTTTTGAAAAACGCAAGGGAAGAAAACCTTGTGAGTTTATTTTCAAGTGATATATACTGAAATATTTGTCCTGTGCAAATTACTGAGTTATTAATCTTGTCCATGAATATTGAGATGCTTCTGGCAGGGTGGTCAACTTTATTAGTAAGATGACTTAGCATCAGAAAATATACTTTTCATGGCTTCTACATAGATAATGAATTATACATGTTTCTAACAAAGTATGCTGATATTGCAGTTGTTTCTAATTGTGATGGTCTTAGAGCTTGTAAGTTTGAAGAATTTTTGTTTTAAAAAGTTGACATGTTTTTGTAGTTTCTCTATATATCTCCTGGACTTTGGTGGATGGTAGTTGGTACTTTATCCAGAAGTACCCATCGGTATTTTAGTGTGTTATTATTTTTTATATATGTAATAACTAATATATAAAATAGAGATTTTAACCAATCTTAGTATTGGTGTAGATTTGTAGTTTTGTAGATAGCATATTTAAGATAATATTAATCTTGGCATTTTCTTTTTATACCTTTCTTTCTTCATACAATATATCTTTATGGTATAAGGTTGTAACTCCAAGAATTTTT
>APFE030514301.1:0-19556 GCA_000404065.3 Pinus taeda
GTCTTTGTATTTGAATTTACCCAGGCAAGATTGAAATTTTAATAATTTTAATATAATTAAAAAAATTATTAAAAACCTACTAGATGTTATTATTATTTTTTTTAATCAATTGCAATTTAAATAATCAAACTATGATAAGAAAATCTAAAAGTTTAAATAATTAAACTGTGTCTTTTGGTGACAAGATAAAAACAAGGTGGGCTGCGGGGCAGCTAGTCCCTGCCCAGCCCGCAGCGTAAGAGCCCATCCACGGAGTTTCGTGCTCCAATAGCCCTGCAAATCCACCAAAGAAGATGCTTATTACTGCTCAGAACTACTTTCCGAGCATCCAGCCTCAGGCAGATGAATCCCCTACTTTTGCTGCAGCTTCTTCGTTGGAACACATGAATACCATTGAGTCTCCTGAGGGAGTGAGCAGTATGGAGACATACCAGTTGGCCCAAGGGGAGGACTTGAGTACATCGCCGCTTGCAGGGGAACAGGGCAAGTAGATCTCCAGTGCCAAGTTTCTATGTTGGAGTACCACTACTTTGAAAGGTCTACCAAAATGCATCAAACTGCTCGAATTGTCCACAGTCATGCGTGGTAGTTGACAGGCACCTTTCGTTACAGCGGGGTGCTCGCTGTACAACACCGTCTGCACCATCCAACGAGACATTAGTAATGGCAGTCTCTACCTAAAACAAAGGCCATTGTTTATAGTCTAAATGCTCAGGTAGTAGGCCATGTCATTGTATAGCGCTGTGTGGATGCTTTCAGGTTTCATGATATCACTAGACCGCTAGGGAAGCAATAGCAATATCGAAAGAGACCTGACGTCCAGCTAGAAGTGAGCCTTGAGGCTTCTAAGTTTCAACGTATGACTGGACCATTGGCAAAGCAATACAGAAAGTGACATAATCTCTGACCGGTCCAAGCTTCTAGACGGGTAACTAAATACTAACTAATAAACATCTTCTTATTTAAAATTTTCAAAATTATTTAAAAAAACTTATATTAATATTATTCTATTAATTTATAAAATTATCAGAATAAGCAGCGAGGTAATCAGGATTATATTAATATTATTCTATGAAATTATCAGAATAAGCAGCGAGGTAATCAGGATTATATTAATATATAAATTCGAGTGCGAATAAGTTTAATACCAATGAAGATATGAAATCATAAAATGACAATTTAACTAAAAAGATTTTATAAAAAGTAAAAATAAATGGCTGCCGTGGCACTTTATAATATTCTTTTTGAAAGTAAAAAATATTCGAAGTCAAAGTGAAGCACGCCAACTAAAAAGAATACGCATCGTTCTTCTTTCGACAAAATAAATGAACGACTTGTCTAGCTGTCTCTTTTATGTCGTTGGTGTTCCGAGAGCACGATGGTGGGAATAAATTTATTAAATACTGGAAATTTAGCACTGCATCGTCTCCTTTCAGAGCTAGACAAGCACTGTCGTAGGCTCCGGCTGCGGTTTCTGCCAGTGAAAACGATGCACTGGTAGTGCTCTGTTGTTCTTGTTCTTCAATATCCCCCGATGCAGCTAAGGTTTCTGCCAACGAAAGCGATGCACTAACTGTTTCAGATGTTGCTTGTTTAGCTGCCTCTTTTATATCTTTGGGGTCCTGAGAACGCGATTGTGGCAATAACTTTCTTAAACGCGGAAAATTTCGCACTGCAGAGTTCCCTCTCAGAGCCAGGCAAGCAGCGTCGTACGCTCTGGCTGCCTGTTCTGCTCGACCAAAAGTACCCAGGCTGATCCGTTGACGGCCACCACATCGAATTTCAGACTTCCATTTTCCAGGCATTGCAGAACGCACACCCAATATTTTGTTACACCGTCCATTTCCTTCGTAAATGTATAGGCGGAGGTTTCCTTCACATAAATTTATTCAGATAGTTAACTATTATTTATAAGATTTCTGACCTGTCATTCCCCCATGGGGCCTACACCACAGTAAGTTGTTACATCGCACATTTTCTCCGCAAATATATTGCCAGGCTTCCTTTGTCACAAAAATGCATCACTGACCACTGTTGGATGCCTCGGCCGTCCGTTATAGAGATTTGGTGCTACACGACATGTTGGAAGTCTCCGCCGTCCAAATGGATAACAAAGAGGAATCTAAGTTGGTGAAAAATGTGTTAAGCAAACTTAGAAAAAGTGCACGCAGCAGCGTTGCTTGGACACTGAAACAAACCACCAGCTGCATGTATTACACGTGCCCGTCCACCCTGAAGAGCGCTATAGCCCACCGAAGGTATCGAACTCGTCCATTTCGCCAACCGAAGGTATCGAACTCTTCCATTTCGCCATTTCGCAACCTGCACTCCTCCAGTATTTCAACTCCGTCGCGCCCAGGTTTTCCTCTCCTCTGATTCACCTCCATCCTGCGAGCAGGGCGTGTAACTCGAACCCTTGCGCTTTGGGTTGTCATTGTACGGGTTTTCAAATCTGTAGGTTTTTTATTTTATTTTCTGAAACTGCCGTCGCAGCGGACCCGCTGTTTGTAGGAGATAGATCCTACTCTGTCATTTGCTTGCCGTGAAAGAAATCGAACTTTTAGCTTGGGTGCAAGAGCTTTTGCATTTTCTGTTTCAGGTTCGCAGGCTACTCGGAGCAGAAGACAGGTTATGACAGGTTATGATAATGCTGAAATTTTATTTTGGGATAAATTTCTGGCTTAATTTCCGGAACGAGTTGAAATAGCTAGGTTTTGCCATTATTAGGCTTTGCTGGATATTGGGCAAGTTGAATGTCGGTGGATGATTCCGGTCATGTTATTTTGGAGAAATCAAGACTCTGCATAATGCACAGCTCAGAGCAAAGGCTCAATTGATTCGGCGCTGTGCAGGGGTTTTGTTGTAAGGGACGGTGCAGAATCAAGGGTTAGAGTTTTCATTGTTGTGATCGACAGATTCTAGCGTTTTGTTAGGCTTGCTTATAGAAACCTCAATTAGCAGGTAAAAACCCATGTTTTGGCTTTGTTTTGTAGAATATTGTGATTCTCTGAGCCTTGGTCAGTTGTTCGCAGACCAATTAATCTGAAGTCCCAAAACTGTGTCATTTCAGAATAATCCAGGCGGAACATGTTGCAGAGATACGAACAATTGGAGCTCCGAATTGCCCTCTCTCGCAAGTAACTTCATTGCCTTCGCAGCAAATTTTCTTCCATACCTTGTTTTTTTTATGTTGTACGGGTGACAAATTTTAAAAATATAGGTTAAATTGCTGCGTCGAAATTTCACAATTCCAGGAGAGATTTGTTATTTTCTAGGAACCATTCGGCAGTTTCATGTCAATTTTCTGGTTCGACGAAGATAGGAAACAATTTCGTTTATTTGCCGCTAAAATGTATATATTGAAGTCGCTTAGGGTTAATGTTTTAATTCTTTAGAGACACCTGTTGTAGTTCAGGGCTAAATATCTCTTATAGAGACAAGTTTCCGTAGCTTTACTTCAATTTTCTTTTTCAGAGACAACTGGCATTAGCGTAGTTTCTGTGTTTTAGATAATTTTAGTGTTTACAGATCATTTTTTAATACTTGTTTTCATGCTTCGACTTGAATTTCAATGCATGTGGTAACTATTGTATTAACGAAGGTTTGAAACGATACAACGTGTAATATCACAGCTTGGTTACATTCTTCTTCCGAATCAACTGCCAAATTCACTTGCCTTTCCATGACTAGGATATGGGCTTGGACTTTTACTGGGTTTGATTTTGCTATTTTACCTTTCAATGCTATATAAATGAGCAAAATTTGCCTATCTGGTGTCTAATGGTTAGGGATTATATTGGGTAACAAGAAGCGGGATGAAGAGGGAAGATATTTGAAGAAGATGAAATTGAGCACCCTATCCATGTTAATATTTCACCACTTCTTCACTGGGATTGAAGTTGCTCGACCAAGCAATGGTGGGGAACCTAAGTTGTTCAACCTAATGGATTAACATGGCCAAATGGGTGGTGAAATGCTAGAGATAGAACGAATGCTTTCCAGATGGAGAATGGAAAGATTCAATTTCTTCAATTTCATTTTTTTTCCTTTTTTGTTAATACTATATTGTTTATTTTTATTGTTATGATAAAATGTCATGTGACTGAAGGTTTCAATGCTTGTTGGAACTGTTGTATTAATGAAGGATCGAAACTATACAAGAATGCGTAATATCACAGCTTTGTTACATTCTTCTTCTGAATCAACTGCCAAGTCCAGTTGCCTTTCCATGAATAGGATATGAGCTTGAACTTTCACTGGCATATAGGCGAGATCTTTTTATATTGGTACAATCTTTAAGACTGAGTGATCAAAAAATATAGATATACAATTTGTAGTATTACCATGTCGTTTACTTGAAATTTGTTTTATATTTTTGGGTTGCTAACTTCTTGATTTGTTTTATATTTTAGGACATCTCAAGGCTTGGAAGATATATATCATGTTGTTAACCTGAAATTTGTTTTTATGTTTTAGCCTTTAGGGTTGCTAGCTTCCTGATTTGTTTTATATTTTAGGACATATACAGGCTTGGAAGATATATATATATATATATATATATGGTTTGTTCAAGTCATTTGTTACACTTGAATTATAATAATGCTAAGTTGAAAATGGAGTTCATAATATTGTATTTGAAAATGGAGTTCATAATATTGTATTTGGTAAGCAATGCACTTCCTTTCCAGGAAAACAACAAAAAATTAATCATTGTTCAGAATATGGGTAGTGTATGTGATCTTGATTTTAGAGATTACTGTAGTGATTTGTTGACATTATTGTCCTAATTTGAATTGCTTCAGATGGGTAACAAGGGTGCGTTCATAAGGTTCAAGGCCCCAGAACTCAAGCCAGAAATTATCTCATTTTCTGCTGTGGTGAGCAAATGTTTCCACTATGTACTATTTAGATTCTTCAATATGAATTTTATTATCTACTGTTGCTGGTGTTGAGAATCTTTAGCTGCATTTTGAGCTTGTCTTGTAATTGTTTCTTTGTTCAATAGGCATGTAAAATCTGACGACCTGGTTTTCAAGCGGTTAAATGATATTATTCAAGGTTTTAATGCCCTTTTTTTTCTTAGATGCAAATATTTCTTTGGACTGTTAGAAATCTATTTCACTGTTAGTACAATTTGTCTGAGGAAAGGCAGAACAAGATAATACCTTACATTGCATTTGTGCAGGAGTTGAGCAGATCTTGACTCTGTCGAACGCTGTCGAACGCCGTCTGACTACCTGGACCTGAAAACACAGCAACAGCAACATCAATGAAACTGCAGAGGCACAAACACAGCAACAGCAACATCAATGAAACGAAGATTACCAGTCTGGCAAACGCAGGCGTGGTGATAGCTGCTCCCAGTCTGGCAAACGCAGGCGTGGTGATAGCTGCTCCGTTTGTAGATGCCGCAGAGCCAATTCCCATCTTCAGGCGACCAGGTTGAACAAGCACCCCTCACCTTGGGGAGTATAAGAGGAAAGTTGGTGGCAGGCGTAGGCGTGCAAGCACCCCGCACCTTGGGGAGTATAAGAGGAAAGTTGGTGGCAGGCGTAGGCGTGCATGTATGGCAGATGGCAGGCGTGGAGGTGTGGAGGTGGAGGTGTGGAGGGACATAACGTAACCTAGGCTAAGCGGCGATATCCTTAATGTTAACCCAGTTAACATTTAATGTTAACGAACTAATGCTATCTCGAAGATAGCATTACTTCAAACCTGTACCAATTAGCGAAAGATTTTGTAAAATTTTCCTAAGTTATGCCTCGTACTGAGGCCAAATAAGACGACCTTTCCATCCGTTGGCTGCGTGTATCGGCAAACATAAAATTTAATAAAATATATCCGCAAACTTTGGTTTAACGTGAAATATGTTTATGGATTTCTGTGGATTTCTGTGCCAAACTAATGCTATCGGTGAAAACCGATTACTATAGTCCCTGCCAGCCCGAAGGGCAGGGACTAATAAGACTTACATAGAAATAAATTAAATAGTGACAATGCTATATTATATAATAAATTTAATGTAAAACCTATGTGTATGATACAAAATTCACCATCTATAAAATCATCAATAGATGAACATAAATGGCAATACCTTCGACAAGCTGACCTCACTACGTTACTTATTTGATTTCAAAAAAACCAAACGAAATAATGGCACTCAGATCCATGCAGTTGTCAAATCCATAGCTATTTAGTTGAGATTTAAATAATTCAATAAATTAAATTATTTGGTATATTAATGTCATAATAAGGTTTAACACTTGGTAAGTAAAAGTTTATAAGGTTTAACATTTGATAAGTAAAAGTTTTTTCTTGATTCTTTATGTTCGATCATTTATTTTCAAACTCCATAAAATTAGTTGTACATGAGCTAATTGAAAAAAGTAATTTATATTTTTAAGAAATTGAAAATGTGTTTTTAAATTTTCAAGCTTAAATTTTTACTTTTATATTTTATTTCAAAATTTTATAGAATTTATTTAAAAATTATAAAAATTAAATTGAAAATCAATTTTTTAAGCAAACCAAAAATAATAACTTAACTTCCTTTAAAAATAATACCTTATCACATACTATAATAAAAAAATGAAATCACTATCACTTTAATAACAAATAAACTTTATATATATATATGAAAAAATATTTTAAAATGCGGATTGATTAAGATTTTGTGCTCCGCAAAAGAAGTCTAAAACCATTTGAATTCATTGAATGTGATGCACCTTTTGATGGTCTGTTAAAATTGGAAAAAATTGCATGGCATGTATTTATGTGAAAAGTTTTGGTAGTGTTAGAAGATGTTCCATATAAAAAAAACATTGGTTTTATGTAAAAATTATATTAATATAGTTGGTTAAGTGATAAATTTGTGTAATTTTAATGGTTGAGACTTTAGTTTACATTTTGGTAGGCGTGATTTTAAATTTTTTAAAATATTTTAAACTTAAAATTTATTATTTTAATTAATTTAATTATTTTTGAAATATATGGGTTAATACAATGGTTTGAAAAAAAGTAGTTTAAGTAGCTAGAAAAAATGTTGTTATTTTATTACTTTAGATTTAATTTTTGCATGGGATATGTTGAGCTCATAATAAGTATATTGTTATAATGTCTTCAAGTCTCGTTGTTTAAGAGTCCCTTGAGGACCAAAACATCTATATATATATAAAAGGTTGTAGTCAAGTCAAACACTAAATTAGAGTATGGGAACATCAAATTAGAATAAGGGACCCCTTTATTTGTGGCATAAGGGGTGCTTATTTCTTTATTATGGTTCCACTAAAATTAAGTGTGAATAAAGGATTGTTAGTGTTGTGTGATAATAAAAGTTTAAATTATGTGTGTCTATGTTCAAGGAGATAAAGTACGGAATTATAATGACTAGAAATTATAATGTCTAGGGTTAGTTGTGTTGTTGACTCTACTCTCAACAATTCGCTTGTTACCATTTCCATTTTCCCAACCAACCTTGCCATATCTCCTACTAGATCCCTTAAAATGTTGCTTCCAACTCTCTAATATTCATAATCAACACCTCTATGATTTACAAGTATACAATAGACTCTAGGAGAAAATGTTATTACTTGGAAATAATGCTTACATTAGAGTAAATTGATAGATTAGGATGGTTGGTTGTTGGAATTTATTGAGAGATTATTTCAACAATATTCTCCTTATTTAGAATCAGTTGGATCCCATGAGCACTATTTATGTGGCTTGTATTTTGGTTTTGTGTGAGAAATATATGAATAGTTTTGTTTACCATGTCTGTTGCTTCAATTTCCTTTTTTGCTAAGATGGAGGAGTCATGAATTTATTTGTTATTTACATATTAAGGTAGGAAATTGTTTGTAGTGTGAGAATATTAGTTATGTGTTGAGTATGAATTGCGCACTCTGGCCAAGGTTGTGGTGAGCATATGTGTTCTAGTGGCAGTGACACTGTAAGCCTTTGAGTGCGGCATCCAACAAAGACTATTTGATTGCATGCAACCCCTACTATGTTTTCACTGAACTTACACCTGACTGTTGTAATATGATTCGATCATTCTTCTCTCCAATGCATTACAATGATGATGATTGAAAGGAGGAATGTAAATGCATTATTGAGATCATTGCGCCAAATGTTGGAAAGGCGAAGGAGACAAAGCATGAATTCACACAAAACACAAGCTGCTTCTCTTCTATTGATCACACAAAGCATGGTGATTACAATGAACCTAGTGAAGGGTATTTAAACCTTTTCCAACTAGCTAATTGCCTAAAATATCTTGACATGCAACCACATGCAATCAGACACTCAAAGTCATCTATCACTTAACTCGACTTGACTCAACACTCAAACACTCAACCACTCAATCACTCAATTAAGTGACTCTCTGTGTTTAGCTAACTCCTCATGCAGGAGTAATTATCTTATTTTAACACTCCCCCTTATTTACAACTGCTAAACTAAAACATGACTCATGACAACTCAAACATGTCTGCTGGTCTATGTCTCAGCTAGGCTTACAACACCCAAGTTTCTTCTATGAAACTCAAACACATCTTGTGCTAATGACTTAGTAAATATATCAGCCAATTGATCACTAGATTTACAAGGCTTCAAGTGAACTTCTCCATTGCTCACAAGTTCTCTAATAAAGTGATATCTAGTATCAATATGCTTGCTCTTATGATAAAACACACTATTCTTGGATAGTGCAATCGTTGAGGTGTTGTCACAATATATTGTTGTTGATCCTTGTTGTTTCTGCTTGAGTCCATCAAGTACTCTTCTTAACCACACTGCTTGACATGCTGCTAATGTTGCTGCTACATATTCTGCTTCTGCTGACGAAAGTGTCACAATGGGTTGCTTCTTAGATGCCCATGAAATCACACCTGAACCAAGATGGAACACAAAATCAGAAATGTTCTTCCTATCATCCAAACTACCTACAAAATCACTATCTGTGTATCCAATCAAATCCTTCTTTTATGTGCTTGTATACATAATGCCACAATATCTAGTTCTTACTATGTATCTCAGAATTCTTTTTCCCGCACTCCAATGTGTGCCTTTTGGAGTCTCCATAAATATGGAAATCAAACTCACTCCTTGCATGACATCCGGTCTTGTAGCTGTGAGATACATGAGGTTGCCAACCAATCTTTTGAATATATTTGGATTGACATGTGATCCTTCATCATCCTTGCTTAGCTTTGTACCTGTTGCAACTGGTGTAGGGACAGGTTTTCAATTTTCCATCTTGAATCTTTTCAACAAATATTTGGAATATTTATTTTGACAAATAAAAATTCATTTTTCAGATTGCTCAACTTCTATGCCAAGAAAATATTTCATGAGACCAAGATCTGTCATCTCAAATTCTTTCATCATGGCTGCTTTAAATTCATCTATCTCAAAATCACCAGTAAAAATCATGTCATCAACATATAAGAAAACAATCAAAATTTGTCCATGTTCATTCACCTTTGTGTATAAGGTAGGCTCGATGTTGCTTCTGCAAAATCCATTCTTGATCTTGTAGCTATCAATTCTACTATACCAATCTCTAGGCGCTCACTTCAGTCCATAGAGCATTTTCTTCAACCCGTAAACTCTCTTCATTACTCTCAACTTCATATCCTGGAGGTTGCTGCACATAAATTTCTTCTTCTAGAATTCCATTCAAGAAGGCTGATTTCACATCTAATATACTTTCCACTTGTTCTAAGTTGTTGTGGCTAGAACTGCTCTCACAGTATCCAATCTGGCTACTGGAGCAAACTTTTCTCCAAAGTCTATTCCCAGCTGCTGCGAGAATCCTTTTGCTACAAGTCTTGCTTTAAATATGTCAATTTCACCTTTGTCATTCAAATTTGTCTTGTACACCCACTTCACACCAATGAGATTTTTGTCCTTTGGTAAATCAACCAAATCCCATGTGTCATTCTTTTCAATAGCTTCAATTTCTTCATCCATGGCTTGCACCCAATTTTCATCTTTGATTTCCTCTTCAAACGAAGAAGGTTGGAATGACAACAATGCAAAAATTGAACTAACATCCAAATCATCATAAATATCTTTCAAACTTCTCATATTTATCTTACCATTACTTGATACATCACCTGATAAGAGATTTTTGAAGATAAGATATATATTTTTTTTAAAATGAAGCTTTGCAAAGCTTATTAAAAGAGAATTTTTTTTTTGGGTTTTTTAAAGAGAATTTTTTGGAGAAAGATGGCTTTCTCAAATTTCCAGCGCAAGTTCCCACCATTTACAGGGAAAGATTATGATGTGTGGGCCACTAAGATGGCGACCACGTTGCAGGCACATGATGTTTGGGATTATGTCAATTTTGGGTTTTCAGAACCTAAGAACAAAGAAGAAGAATAAGCTCTCAGTAATACAGAGAGGGAAAAATGGAAGAAAGACAAGAAGAAGAATGCACATGCGTTGCAGCTTATTCAACAGGGAGTGGACTGAGCATTGTTCCAGAAGATTATGATCATGTCATTAGCAAAAGTAGCATGGGATACTTTGTCGACAATCTATAAAGGTATGGCCAAAGTCAATATTGTTAAGTTGCAGAATACTAGGAGAGATTTTGAAAGTCTGCAATGAAGGAGACAAAGGACATCGATTATTTCATGAATCGGGTCATAACTGTCGTAAATCAGTTAAATATTTGTGGTGAAGATATAATAGATCAAAGAGTGGTTGAGAAGGTCCTCCAATCTTTGTATACCAAATTTGATGTTGTGGTAGCAGCCATAGAAGAATCCAAGGATTTGGCATCATTGACAATTGATGAGTTGATGGGATCACTTCTATCGCACAAGGCAAGGATAGACAGAAATAAGGATTCCACTTTAGAGACCATTTTCAAAAGTCAAGTTTTTATTTAAAGAGACAGAGGTCCAAGCAGAAGTAGATCGAGAGGCAGAGGACGAAGCAGAAGATATAGTGGTCAGAGAGATGACCGAGAAGAGCATGAACATGTAAGTGGAAGCAACTACAAAAGCTTCAACAATAATCAAAGAGTTGACAAATCAAAGGTGAGATGTTATTACTGCAATAAATTTGGTCATTATGCTCGTGATTGCAGGAAGAAAATAGTTGATCAAGGGAACCGTAGAGCTAATGTCAATATAGAGAGTACTAACTCCATGTTCCTAGCTTGCCATACCATGCATGAACCTTCTGCTAGTGTATGGCTATTAGACAGTGGTTGCAGTAACCAAATGACAGGCAACAAGGATTTGGTTGCAAATTTCGATCAATCTGTTAAAACAGAGGTAAAGTTGGGAACTGACAAGACTGTGGAAGTAGATGGCAAATGAGTGGTCAACATTCTGACCAAGCAGGGGGAGCCAAAGACAATCTCAAAGGTATACTATGTTCCTAGTCTCGAACATAATTGGTTAAGTGTTGGTCAATTGACACAGAAAGGATACAGAGTTATCTTTCAAGGTCAAGAAGTTGTTATATGTGAAAAGCCCCCAAGCAAGCAACTGATAGCAAAGGTGTAGATGACGAGGAACAGACTCTTTCCTCTAATTTTGAATTACAGTGGTCAGGTGAGTTCTTTTACAGTTGCATGTTTTGATGATTATTGGTTATGGCACTTTCGATTTCGATACTTGCACTTCTATGGTTTAAGATTGTTACAACAAAAACAAATTGTCGAAGGATTACCTCCCATCAAAGAACCTTCTTGTACTAATGAGTGTTTCATCTTGGGAAAGCAACACTGTGAAAGTTTTCCAAAGGGAGTTGCATATAGAGAAAAGAAACCTCTTGAGCTAGTGCATACAAACCTGTGTGGACCTATGAGGACATAGTCGATTGGTGGAAGTTGCTACGTCCTCACTTTCATTGATGACTACAACAGAAAAAGCCTATGATCCTGCTCCTCTTCCTCGTCTTTACAATGTCCCTGTGTTTTGGCGATGGGGTGTTATTTTTGGTGGAACTAGTAAAGGAGAGCTTCATACCTTTTGAGAAATGGTGCATGTGCCACATAATTTCCTCAGAATCAGTTCCTGGTTATTGCTCTGCAGTCGTTTACTCTTTCAGGGCGGCTACGACAACGACAAACTTCATATTTGATCAATCTTAGAACGTCAACATTGACGATCCATTTATAATTCGAGTTGTTTTGTTCTTGATGAATCTGAAGAAGGTCATCTCTCAGATCAAACGGTTGATCATAAGACAATTCTGAGATCCTGAAGTGCAGAATCTTTTGCAAATCTTGTCGTTCAATGTTAATGAAGGGCTTGACAGGGAGAGGATTGCATGGATATGGCACCGACAAATTCAAAATCATCATCCTTGACCCTATTTTTTGAACTCTAATTCACATAATGCACCGCGCCATAGTTTTAATCTTGTCATTGCACCACCAAGCCCTTGGGCACCTAGAATGAAGTGTTTTCAATATGAAGTGCAGATTAAACACCAAAACCTAGATGCAGCCTCGAAACGCATAAGGATGCTCATTAAGACTTTGTATTTATTATTTCAATGTAAGGGTGAAATATGTAAGCAAGATTTTTTATCTTTCTATTTTGAATTAATCTAAGGAGCAGATCAGAACTTCACCCATCAAAGATTTGATGGTGCTTTATGGGTTTTGTGGCCATCTGCAACAATTTTGTCTTTGCTCTTGATCCCAGTGACATCTATGTTCCTGAGAATGTTGTTGTAATGTTAACAACAACGTTGACATAAAATGGCTTTAGTTTTTCAGCAGTGAGTGAAAAGGTGGAATCACAGAAAATGGTAATTGGTTTTGTAGTCATGGTGTTTGTTAGTTTTTCTATCTTTGTTTGTGTGAAATGTAAAAGGTGTAAAACCAGTTAATGAACAGAGGAATATAATTAAATTAGTGGTTCTCACTATTCTTAGGTGTCGATGGAATGTATCACTAATTTGATTGTATGAGTCTTATACGTTGATGGATCTTGTTGTGCTTCTTGCTTCAAGACATAAGTTATAGGTTATGTTATGAGATCCATGTGTGTAGAAAGGTCAGTTGCATAATTAAATGTTGGACACAGTCCATTATTGAGAAAAGTCTTTCGAGAGATCGAGAAACGTCAATTATACAAAATTCATCAAAGATGGAGGCGTTTATGCTTTAAATGGAGTTGAAGTGACAACTTGAAGATGAGGTGGTGAAAAAAGAGCAGTGCTTGCGAGATTCCAAAGTGGATATAAGTGTTGATGGAAACCATACATACATATTTGACTATAAGTAATTTATGATTCTTGTAATACTTTTTGTAAGATGTAACATAAGCATTAAAAGGGGGACTTTGAAATAATGCTTACATTAGTAAATTGATAGATTATGTTGGTTGGTTGTTGGAATTTGTTGAGAGATTTTCTCAACAATATTCTCCCTGTTTGGAATATGTTGGATCTCATGAGCATTATTTATGTGGCTTGTATTTTGGTTTTGTGTAAGAAATATACGAATAGTTTTGTGCACCATGTCTACTCCTTCAATTCGTAGGTTTTAGCCTTGTACAACAATTACTTGCAAAGAGTTCTTAAAACAGAAAATATACAATGGCGATAACATAAAACAAATACAAAGAGATAATACACTGATTTTTCCTTGGATCCCAAAATCGAGATTACCAGATTTTTTTTTCATTATATTATTCCTTTCAATGTTAATATATATATGTATGTATGTATGTATGTATGTATGTATGTATGTATGTCAAAGCATTCATAAATCCCAATCCATTTAAACCTCGATTAGAACATAATCGTAGTTCCTTCGACCGGATCTACAAAATATCATAGGTAGAAAACCATCATGCCCAAAACCATGTGCAAAACCCATGCAAAAAACCATAGGTAGGTCTACCCACCTACTATAGGGTCCAAAAAAAAAAATCTTGGGGCGTTGCCCCGAACCGGTCTCCTTGTCTGTTGCCCCCCTACTACGCACATGCGACTAGTCGTGGAAAGAACATAACACACACCCAACACAATTTCCTTTTTTTTTATCATTCTCAAATGCTCATTATAACCTTTAATTTTACAAATCTTTTAATTATTTCCATCTTTATTTTTCACATCTTAACTTTTATAAAAAATACCTTTTAAATTTATCTATGAAATATTAAATGTCAAATACTTTTATACTTTAATCTTCTCCCATTTATTAAAATTACCATTATAATATTATTATTTACTTATAATAATTTTTTATTTAGGAAGCTCCATTTTTCATTTTTTTAATCTTATTTTCAATTCGTTTACTACAATGCTATTGCTATGTCCTTTTCCTCCTTTCTATATAATCATGAATGATTTAATTGTAACTTATTTGTTGTCCATAACTACACTCCCAAAATAATCTTAGTACACATTAATGGTTAACTTTATTCTCAACTTGTAAAGTAACTTTGGCCCAGAAGAATGTGACTATGCTAAGTGATATAGAAAAATATTTTTTTATTAGAAATAAAATTATATAATATATATATATAAATATATATATATATTATATATATATATATATAATAAAGTTAAACATGTTAACAACAAATTCATCTATTTATTGACCGATGAAGACCTAATAGGGATCTCAATGAAGCAGTTGTTGGTTCAACTCGACCGTTGTGGCTTCCATGGCGGTCTCAGGGGCCTAACCTCGCGGGTTTGACCGCTCTCATACTTCCCCCGCCGACTCATAGCGCTTAACCTCTCCTGGTCTGGTTTACCCACTGTCACGGACTCAGCATTTTTACTATGATGTTGTGGTTAAACTCCCGTTTTGGCTTTCACTCCCCTGCTGCTTTTTCCGATAGTAACTGTCGTTTCCCGATGGACTCAGAGGACGTCGTGGACTATGAG
The DNA here is from genome assembly GCA_000404065.3 of Pinus taeda. Lineage (NCBI taxonomy): Eukaryota > Viridiplantae > Streptophyta > Pinopsida > Pinales > Pinaceae > Pinus > Pinus taeda. The sequence continues at coordinate 14,875 of APFE030514301.1, forward strand.
GCGAACCCCAATCCCGACCAAGTCATATGGGCACTTCAGCAACCTGGATCTGAACCTGATCCCCGGTCTGCCAAAAGTCATCAGCTGACAGATGCACGGTTTGAGCCTTTCCACCCACGCTCCACCTGCAAACCTCCCCTGCCTGCTGTTCACATTGAAGACCTCCCGGGGTTAGATTGCCCACCTTTATATCTGGCTACCCAACTTGCTAGGCACTTGCCTTCAGTCCTCCCCTACCTTTGATTCACCCTTGGAACAACCTCCGCCTTTCTCCATGCACTTGACCACGCCTTCATCCTCCTGCTCACTGGTTGGACCCTCTAACCTCCCCAATCTTGCACACTCTTTTGCTCCCCCTGTGTCTGGCAGTTTAAACCCTAACTCATCGATTAATTCCGGATGCTTTAGCTCCCCCATTCCAAACCGTAAATCTACCTCGTCAACGCCCCGAAGTGCCTCTCAAGGTTGCAGGAGCTTGTTAAGAGAGCATCCCATGGGTTGCCGCACAGATAAGCCAAAAAAGGGTAGGTGCCTTAAGGTTGTGGATATGGACATCAACTTGACCTTCGGTGAGGATGTTCCGATGGGAGATGTATCTAACATGGTGAAGAAGGTCTTAGTTGGGTGTGTGCGTGGTAGGAATTATTCTGTTGAGCGCCTACGCCACTGGACTATGGAGATTTGGGGTTCATTGCTAAAGGAACTCCCCATCATCAGGGTTTTGGCCCGTGGTTGGTTTGCCCTTTGGTTCCACAAAGAAGAGTACACGAATTGGATCCTTTCCCGCTTTTGGCACATTGAGATTGGCCCCAATTCTCCTTAAGCGATGGGATCCCTTGTTCGACCCGAAACGAGAACAGTTGGGAGCGGGACCTATCTGGGTTCAATTGCCTGGTTTACCCATGAAGGATCCCTCAGGTCTTCAAGCGTATAGGTGATGCCCTAGGGACATATCTTGAACATGATCAGTCCTACGAGAAAATAGGAATCATGACTATGGCCAAGATCCTTGTTCACCTTGATACCAGGGAGGGTCTGGAGGAGAAAATTACCCTTCACTGGAGGCATTTGTCGTGCAGACAGAACCTTGACTATGAAGGAGTGCCATTCCATTGTCGAAGATGTCACAAAGTGGGGCACCTGTACAAGGATTGCCCGCTCCTCTCATCTCTGGTTCCGAAGGTAGCTCGTGGGGTCAAACACCATCTGTCGGAAGAGCTGAACATGGATGAACAGCTACCTGGACATGCCCCCTCAAAGGAAGTTGAAGGTGCTTCGACTTAGCATACAAAAATTCCAAGGAATTCATCTCCATCCCCTCCTCGAACGCGCTCCAAGTCCACAGTGGAACCAGCACCTACAACGGGTAATGCCTCTGTTCCTGTTTCCTTTGCTCTTCATTTAAATAATGTTCATGCATCTTTGCTTATTCCCTCATCTCCCCCCGTCTCTACCACGAACACACTCCCCCCCTTAAATTGTGACATTGTGTCCCCTCCCCCCATCTTCTCGACTACACCTCCCTCTATTTGTGGGTTAAATCCCCCTACCCTCCCTTCCTCCCCTCCCTCTGCATGGGGCCCCCATTCCTACAATCTGCAGTCTAGACCTCTGCATTGTATCCCCCTTCTTGGACTAGGTATACCTCCACAATCAGCTGATTCCAAGCCTACCAGAGGTAGAGCTTCTAAGATTGTTAAAGCCATCAAATCTGTGGTGGCTGACGTAGCACAGGGTTGCCAATCCACTGTTGAAAGGGCACTTAGAGCATCAGAGCCCCTTGAATCTGTTCCCCCATGATCTGTCTTTCCTTCAAATGTAGGGGACTAGCCAACACCAAAAAAAGATTGGCTCTCAAGCGTCTCCTGAATAACTCCAGTTGTGACATTCTCCTCCTCCAGGAAACCCTCAGACCTTCTGAACTGATTTCCTAAATCCTACTTTCCCTCCTCTTGGGATGGCACTTCCAAGGTTTGGATGTTGTGGGCAGATCGGGGGGTCTCACTATGGGCATCAATCGAAAACGATTAAAGTGATTTCCTCCTAGGGTGGGAAGGGCTTCTTGGGCATGGATGTTTTCGCTGGGCTTTGGGGAAAAATATCCGTATCATGAACATCTATGCTCCCAACCAAAACAGACTCGATTTCTGGCAATCCATTCTAGACAGTTCTCTTATCACGTGCTCCACCATCATAGGAGGTGATCTTAATTTCTCCATAGGAAATGAAGAATTATGGGGTCATCACTCTCAGATTGACCCTCTCTCAGATCAAATGGGCACTCTCCTAGAGAACCATGGACTCATTGATGTGCCCATGAACAAGAATCCCACGTGGCATAATAGGAGAACTGGAGATGCTGCCCTAGGAAGAAGACTGGATAGATTTCTCATTCATGAAGAGCTCCTCCGAGCCCTAACCCTATTCAGGCAATGGGTAGGCTCGGGCGGCCTGTAGGACCACTCTCCCATTTTTCTTCAAATTTCGGGTCCTTCCAGGAAGTCTCGAGCCCCTTTCAAATTTAATTCTGCTTTCTTAAAAGACCTAGACTATATCAAACTAGTCTCGGATTTCTGGTGAGCTCAAACGTCTCTCAGGGATCAGAGAAAGGTAACTGATTTCTGTGGGCTTCTAAACAAGCTCAGAAGACTCACTATGGACTGGTCCAAAAGGAAGAAAGAGAGGGATGAGCAGACTCTGAAGGACATTGAAGAGAAGATTTCCTCTTTAACTGATGAAAATGGTCATGGTTTCCTGTCAAATGAAACAAAATTTCACCTTGTTGAACTGGAATCTCATAAATCAAAGATCTTATTGGAAAAGGAAGAGCTATGGAGGCTTAGAAGCAGAGCTATTTGGCTACAAGTTGGTGATGGAAATACAAAATTTTTTCACAACTTCGCCAATGGTCGGAAAGAAAATAACACCATCTGGCAATTGCCCATGGAACGAGGTTGGGCTTCCACTTACTCTCAGCTAGCAAGGCTCGGAACATCATACTTCAAAAGTCTATTCAAAGCCCCCATAGCTACCACTCTCCCTGATATCATCAATCTGGCAGGTCATTTCCCAAGATATATGGACACGGATGGCATTGAAGATCTCTTAAAACCTGTCTCAATGGGGGAACTAGAGGGTAATCTTAAATGGTTTAAGAGAGATAAAAGCCCAGGTCCGGATGGTTGGCCTGTTGAATTTTATACTACATTTCTGGATATTATTGGGCAGGATCTTCCTACAGTTGTTGAATAAAGTAGGATTCTGAGTCGTATATATGCCTCTCTCAACTTCACCTATATTGCCCTAATCCCTAAATCTGACTTTCCTTCATCCTTCAATGATTTCTGGTCCATTTCTTTTTGCAATTGCCTCTACAAAATTATAGCCAAAATCATCGCCAATTGCATCAAGCCCATTTTATCTGATCATATCTCCCAGGAACAATTTGCTTTCCTTCACCAAAAACATATCCAGGAAGCCATTGGCTCAGCTCAAGAAGCCCTTCACTCAATCAAACAAAAAAATCTGAAAGGGATGGCTCTAAAAATTGATTTATCAAAAGCCTTTGGCAAAGTCAGCTGGTTATACCTCAAAATGATCCTCACTCATTTGGGATTCCCCCTGGCATTCACAAACTGGATCATGGGATGTATCGCATCTGTATCATTTGCAATCCTCATCAATGGGTCTGCTACTCACTCGTTTCAATCTGATAGGGGTATAAGACAGGGATGCCCTCTATCCCCTCTACTCTTTCTACTGGTTATGGAACAACTAAGTAAACTGATTGATTCTGAGAAGATATTCGGGAGGCTCAGGGGATTAAAGATCACTGAACAATTCACTCTATCCCATCTCCTTTTTGTGGACGATATACTTATTTTCCTCAGTGGCAGTGTTAAGGACATTACAACCATGAATGAGGCTTGTAGAAATTTTGAATAATATGACACATATTCACAGAGATTATCTCGATTATACACTATTGCGGAATACATGCATAATACATAACCTCCTCTATGTTGATCATCAATTTATAGAAGCAGAAACAATAACATGCGCACATAGAAGCATCAACCACACATATCAACACAATATTTTCCTGGGGAAAGCATCTCGCTAAAAACCCCAACTATCTGTATATTATATTGATTGAGAACATGTAACAATACATAGTACAATACTCTTCACAGTATCCAACACTACCGAACCACAACAAATACAGCTCAGATCTGTCTCCAAATCTCTCTCCTGGCGGCCACTGCACAATACCTGCATGAGAATGAATGAATCCAAACTCGTTCCAAGTTCTATTTACCTTGGAAAATCACTCACACTAGAAATCACGTGAGCACAGGCTATATCACTAGGCATCTATTGCGCAATTCTCATGGGCATACTCAATCCATTGATTATGCAAGATCTCATGCACAACTGATAGTCACAACTCACCCTTTCACTTACCTCTAACACTTGTCTCGACTGAACTGTCCATGCACTGAGTTAACTGATGTATTCTTCAGTTGCATTATGAGTTAATAATTAGTGAATTAATTAATAACTAATTCACACAACTCATCACTTAGTCTATTGGCCAGTTAGATTAAATACAACTAGTTCAACTAAGTCAAACTGAACACAACTCCATTAACTACTCATCTAACTCCATAGAACTCAACCAC
>APFE030514311.1:883-11949 GCA_000404065.3 Pinus taeda
CGGCTTCTTGCTTTCTCGGAATGTCCCCCTTGGGGCAGCATGACCCTCAGCATCTTCGAGGGTGTCCCTGAGCCATGATGGCCTCTTTCCTAGAGAAGGGAAAGGATCAATAGGGTCCATTGACCCTTCAACATCAGGCATAGTCTCATCCTGGGGTTCTTCCAGATTTCCAGGTCTTTCTTCATGATTTTCTTCAGATCTAGGAAGATCTACTACCTTCTTCAGGGAAGCATCTTCATCAAAAGTGACATCATGGCTTATCTCTACTTCCCTTTGACCAGGTACATAGACTCTATATGCCTTAGAAGTCTCACTGTAGCCCACAAACATTCCTTTCTTCCCAGTAGCATCCAGCCTACTTCTCTTTTCTTTTGGCACATGAAAATAGACAGAACATCCAAAAATTCTAAAATGTGAGACATCAGGTTTCTTACCAGAGAAAACCTCTTCGGGATTTTTGGAGTCCAAAGCAGAATGAGGGCATCGGTTTTGAATGTACACAACAGTATTTGCAGCTTCTCCCCACAGAAACTTCGGTAGACCCTGGTCACATAGCATGGCACGGGCAGCTTCCACAATAGTCCTATTCTTGCGTTCAGCAACACCATTCTGCTCAGGAGTATATGCAGTGGTAGTCTCCCTCTTAATGCAAGCTTCTCTGCAAAAGTCTTTGAACTCATTTGACTCATATTCAGTGCCATTGTCAGTCCTCAAAATCTTTGATCTTCTTTCCGGTCATATTTTCCACCAAGGCTTTGAAGGTACGGAACCACATGAAAGCCTCATCCTTCTTCTTCAAGAAGTATATCCAGGTTTTGCGAGGGAAGTCATCAGTAAATGTCATATAGTAAGAACATCCCCCCCAGGGATGTTACAGGCAATATACCGGAAAGATTAGAATGAACCAGTTGCAATATCTCAGATGTCTTTGTGACACTTGAGGGGAAAGGTCCCCTTGTATGTTTTCCTTCAGCACAGCCCTTACATACACCTTCATGATTATTTCCAAAATCAGGCATCCTTGTCACCACCTTCCTTGCTTCTGGAAGAGCCTTGTAATGAAGGTGTCCAAATCTTCGGTGCCATAGTTCGGTTTGACGGATAGTATCACAAGTCATAGCTCCCAACGGACTCCCTCCAACCAGGTAGAGTGTACCAACTCTAAAACCAATTGAGATAGCTTCCTTGAAGCTCTTCTTCCACATGAGTATCTTTCCATCAGAGAAAGTTATATAATGCAACAATTATATAATGCAACAATTAAAACACCAACGCATAATTGTTTCGGGAGGAGCAGCTCTCCAAATGAGCGTGTCCTCAACAACCATATATTATATAACTGTCCAATTTTACAATGTAAGTGTATCGGACCGCGTCCGCAGCTACACTTAATATCTTGGCAATCTCCCATGTTGTTTACTTCAGTGTATCAATAACCATTTAAACTTGCATAATTGCATATATATTATTGTCCACGTGCCAATCTTCTGCTTTGACCACGTGACAGTTCCCCGGCGATCTGTAAATCTCTGCACTGTTTTATTCAAGCGTCCCATGCTCTGCACAGTGATGCGTTCATCAGCTATCCACGTGTCAGTCCTTTGGTATGCCTGCGCAATCCAATCTGCCCGATACCATATCCCTGCCTATGTGACAGTCATTCTGTGAACCCGAGTATCCTTAGACTATTGTCAACTATTGCGTTCAGCGCCTGGACGGATGAGCACCCTACGCACGTCCCGTCCCCACCGTAGCATTCACAACTACTCGTTGACTGCGGGATTTGCGAACTGTCGTTCCCGTTTCCCGAGCTCCAACCTGTCGAGTTGTTCGCCTTACTGAATGCCTGAACTGTTGGCTTATCAACCTGTTCACCGCAGGCTATCAAACGGCCCGATCACTGTATAGTTGCGCGCTGTCCCCTGCTCGTTTGAGCTGTTTGCACCGAGCCACCTGCTCGTTCACCGAAGCTATCCAACTGCTATCCGAACTCCCATACATCCTGGTTCTGCCCGTCGACCGTGTACACAACTGTACACTTACACTGTCAGCTTGACTGGACTGCGCTCCCCCAAAAAACGTGCATGTTCCTTCGCCGTGTACGCCCGAACGATCGTGCCTACTCACCGAGGGCCGTCGCCGGTCGTTCAGTTCGACGTTCACCCACAAACTTCCTGCGCACTGTCCGTTCGTTCAAACGACTGTCCCGAGCCTCCGCTCGTCCACTGTTAACTCCGACTGCCTCCCGAGTTCCCTGACCAACCCCGATTCCGCCCGTCGGCTCCGCACACTTCTGTAGGCCTACGCTACCAACTTCGGATTGACTATACCGCGTTCTTACCCGACCCGACTCAATTCGCTGGTCGTGACTACACTCAGGCTGCTGTCTGTCTACCCGACAGTGTGACCTGCGTTTTCACCCGAACCGGTGCTGTTCGCAGCTCGTCCTTCACGTTGTCAGTCTATAAACTGTCCGCCCGAATTCTGGACTTTCTGACCGAGTCCTACCCGCTGCGTACCCGATCTCTCAACTGCGTTCTTTGCCCGAGCCTATGGGCTCATGAGGCTCGCTTCGTAAGAGAACCTTTCTTAGTGAGTTGAGAGCTCCTTGATTTCAAGACTAGTGGAACCCATTTCCTTCGATGATGATTGCTATAGAGTTTGTCTTCACCTCAGCTCTGATACCATGTTAAGTTTTGTAGATGTTCTATGCTAAGAGCAATTTCACTTTTCTCACAACAATCATACAAGTAGTTAAGCAAAAATGCAGATAGAACATATAAGCAAATCTTATAGAAGACAAATCAGAAACAGGAAAAATGTGTGTGTTCGTTTCGGCAGTCAACAGGATGCTTCAACCAGCAAAGTCTCCTATGGTCAGCCAGCCCAGCATGTGTCGAAACAACCCTCCAACCAGTAGATGAGTCAACCCAAGTCAATTCTACAAAAGGCAACGCTGTCCTGAAACTTCTGCGAAACCCTAGCAGCAGAAGATCGTACCATAGCTCAGCCATATGGTCTGTCCTCTTCGTCCTTCCCACATGTGGTTGAAATTCGTCCTCCAGGTAGCTCGTACTCTTTAGGATGAGAGAGGAAGATGAGTTGTGTTGTGATAAAATTCTCTCCAACTTTTCCTGTATTTATATCCATCAATGAGGGTGTGTGACACATCTGTTGGGCATGTGAGCCTACATTACAAAACTAGCTGACCTTGCACATATAATTTATTAAGAATAATAAATTCAAAATATAAGTTCTGCTCATCGGATTAAGACTATTTTTATATGGATTTTACACCTCTTAGAAAGAGGAATCCAATAAAAATATTAGCCTCTTAATCTGAGCATCAGAACATGGAGTTTGGACCTAGTTGTCCAAATTTAACAAAAGCTCAGGAGATGCTTTTGCCATATGTATGCATTGCATGTAGAGTTTAGAGGTCTTAGTTGAGTGATTTTAGGATTTTTTTAATCATACTAAGTTTTATAAATAATGAAGCCAAAGGCATAAAAGAGCAGAGAGAGAGAGTGTGAGTGAGTGTGGTAGAGAATAGGTTGGCAGCCAAGGTTGTAAGTCCTCTGGCAAATTGTAAGGGCCATGAACATTGAAGATCTGGCCAACAAAAGGTTGTAAGTCATTGTTTCAGATTACATATATGTTGATTGGGGTTATATGCATAGATAGAGTTTAAAGATTCTGGGTTTTGCGGGTTGCGGCCTGCATCAAGTGGTATCAGAGCAGGGAAAGTTTCCTGCGAAGAGAAGGATTCCAGAGCAGCGGAAGTTGGTATTAGAGCTGGAATAACTCCGTTTGATGATTCAAGCTTTTTTTTTAAGTTAAATTAATTGCATGCGGTGGATGAATGAATGCAAGAAGGTTTGTTGAATTTAAATGTATTTTTGAATGTGTGATGAATGATGAAGATCAGATTTTAAATCTGATATGCAGCATGCACAATTGCAAGTGAACAGGATGGCAGACAAGATCCTGCAAGATCTTAAAGATGAGATGATTTTTTGATTTGAAATTTATGAATTGAAGTTTATGGTTGCAGAGGAGTGGCAGTGAACCTGAAGAATCCAATAAGGAATTAGATAGAGAGGACAACTGAAGTGTTCTCAGGAGAGAGTGGGAGATTTCAGAAGCCTAGAAGGAGCAAAGGTGTTGCTCAGGAAGAGATTCCAGACGGAGGACCCATGCTTACCAAAAGACTAAGTGAGCAGAGCTTAGTGAGGTAAGATTGCAGCCAGGAGGACTAGCTATTGCAGAGGCTTGTTGCAAAGGAGCTCATGAAGAAAGGCGAGAAAAAGATGACTACTAATAGTCATAGCAGAGGTTCAGGAAAAAGCCACAGTAGAGGACATAAGAAAGAGGATGCCAAGGTAAATAACAAGAAGATGAGTCAAGAGGAAGTTGAAATGGAACAAGGAGAATTTCGGGGAGATAGTGAAGATGAAGACTTGAAGAATGAAACTTCAAGTAAGACCAAAGGGTCACATGGTTTTAAATCTGACAATTTGTGTATGTTTGCAGGTGAAAGACAATTGGCTGGTATTGTCATGAAGAAGGAATCTAATCAGGATGTTGAGGCAGAGAAAGAAGGACCAGCTGATGATTTCTCAAGAGTTGTTGAAGGTATAAAATGTTATGTTAAGTCTCCAAGATCTACTCCTAATGAAGTTGTTGAATTGTATAGAAAACTAGATCTCCAGCGAAGAGAGTTGGAGAGACAGAGGACTTATGTGCTGAAATATTTGCTGGAGACATCTGAACTAGAGGAAAAAGCTGCAGATCAAATTGCAGGTGATGAGCCAAAGCATGTTGCAGAGGGACAGGAAGTTTGGGAGGTAGCAACATTTATGGCGACAGCGACACCAACATCCATAGTGACAGATAGAGCAACATGTGGATTGATAGCAGCAGAAGAGGCACTGATGCCTTATATTTTTTATTCTAACAATTGTTTTGTGAGTACAGGTTTAAATGAAGATGCTAGGGAAAATATGTTGGACAAAGAAATTGAACTGATGAAGCGGATGATGGTCAAAGAATCCCCGAAGAAACCAGCAGCATTGAAACAAAAGAGAAGTAGCAAGAGGAAGACAACAGAAGATTGCAAGAGTGCAGCGAGTGGAGCAAGGCAGCATAAAGTATGGAGACCTGGAGAAGAACAACTTACAGAAGCAGCGGCAAGTGGAAAGTTACAGAACAAGATATGGGATCCAGGCATACACAGATCTGAACACATGAGCAGGAGATCATGAAATTTTTCTACCTTGGGAGTCTGATGCAAGAGCATTCAGCCCAAGAGAAATTATTGTAAATAATAGTCATAGGGGGTCAAGCATTCTAGAATTATTTTCCTAAATCAGTGTGATTAATTAGATGTTTCCAAAGTAAATAAATGAGAAAATAGGAAATAGAGAGTGCTTTTAGGCATAAAGCAATGAATGTGGATCATTATGGGATAAGGAAAACTTTTGTATTTTAGAATAGGGAAAAAGATGGAATAAAGCTGAGGAGATGCTTTTGCCATATGTATGCATTGCATGTAGCGTTTAGAGGTTTTAGTTGAGTGATTTTAGGATTTTTTTAATTATACTAAGTTTTATAAATAATGAAGCCAAAGGCATAAAAGAGCAGAGAGAGAGAGTGTGAGTGAGTGTGGTAGAGAATAGGTTGGCAGCCAAGGTTGTAAGTCCTCTGGCAAATTGTAAGGGCCATGAACATTGAAGATCTGGCCAACAAAAGGTTGTAAGTCATTGTTTCAGATTACATATATGTTGATTGGGGTTATATGCATAGATAGAGTTTAAAGATTCTGGGTTTTGCGGGTTGCGGCCTGTATCACAAATACCCATGCTAGTGCTGGTGCTGATGTTGGTGTTGGAGCCAGCCATTCTTGCACACTTAACTATGCTTCAAAATACTTGATTGTGTATTTAAAAATCAATGAATCTCAAAGACAGTAACACAAAAAACTAACTTAAAAAATACCTTGGATTTTTTGACTCAGTCTTCCTTCAACTTCTTTGACACCTTCAAAGAGCCTGGACTAGCTTTGATACCATGTTGGGAATTTCTGATAATTCCAAACAAAAATGAACAGAGAATAATGTTCTGTTTCTAGCACCAGGAAGCTAAAATATGTTTACCGAAGAACAGAGTTTCTTACACCCACAAAAACTTTGTATTCATTAATAAAAACAACAGTTGTTACAAATTTCTTCCTTTCTCAGAGGGATTACACAGGAACACTTCGGTTACACACAACAAAAAAAATTACTCTGTCTCCTTGAAAATTTTTACACTGCTGTGTGTAAAAATTTCTTTACATTCACTGCTATAAAAGAAAATCTTTTATATATGCTACTACACATTACATTTCATATTAACTAACAAACTGCACTGGTGTGCATTACAATGAGAAAAAATTACTTACAGTGATGTGTATTTTTCACATAGGCAACGCTGTGTGCTTCCCCTTACATTGCATATGCTAATGAACAAAAGAAAAAAGAATTACATACGTTTTACTTGTGCAATAAAAACAAAACAACTCCCCTGATAGAAAACTAATAAAATTAAAAGCTTACCTATATTTACCAAACTCCTAGTAAATTCATTAAATGTTTCAGCATGGCTATACATTCTTTTTATTATTAACCCTATCATACTGGTGCTACTGAGGTCAAACCAAAAAAACAAGTGCATCTGCTCTCTTAACCGTAGATCTAATCAGACGATTGACAACAATATCGGGCGGCCCATTTTGGGACTTTATACTCAGATTAAAAGTTGTTTTGGAAAACAGTGCAAGCCACGTGTCAATGGATGATTGTAATGGCTGCTCTCCTGAGGAATACCACCGCTTGCTGAAAAGCGGTGCAATGAAGTCTGGTGGTTTTCTGAATTAAATGAGCAGGTAAAATTATAATTTCAACACTGGGAATAGTGGGCAGCACTGTTTGCCCATGGTAATTAATGGGAATAGTGGGCAGCACTGTTTGCCCATAGTAATTAATGTTCTAACATATTTTTATGACGATTAGTAAGTTATATTGAAAAATCTGATGGAAACAATTTAGATGTTATGTTAACTAACAAAATACACACAACTATGTGCATATACAAAATATAACTTTATATCATTTTGAAAGTAAAATAAAATTAATTCTCTTCTGTAAATGCTAATAAAATGTTAAGAAACAAAACAAAAGAATCACGATAAAATCTGGTAACCAAGACCTTCTTCCATTTAACATTATTGCTAAACGCGATTAAAAATCCAACCTAAACGCACCCAAGAAAAGCAAAAACAACTATCTATATTGTCTATCAATCTATCTAACAGCACTATAACTAAACTGAACCATATTTTAATGTCATGCTTGAATTGATATTGCTTTTCACACCTGAAATCAATATATGAGGATGGCGTGACATACATATGTTCAAAATATATAATCGTGATAGGAGAATTGGCATGCGGATGCTTTCTGAAAGGTCCTAGTGGCATGCTAGACACGTTACTGATTATTGGGCAACGTGGCTTACTCTATGAGGCCATTTACACTTACACTTTGATGCAATCCCGTTTCTACTGGCGAAAATTCAGTCTCTGTTTTATTTCAAAAGTAAATGAAGATGCAGAAGGCCAAGGAGAAAATGAGCAGCATAGGCACCACTGAGAAGGACGAGATGGAAGGAAAAGGTATGGTCAGAATGTCCTTATTTTCTTTTCAACTAAACTGTTCCTTCAAAAAAAGTTGATAACTATGCCTCGCAGATCCGTTTTAAGATTAACATAGATATATTGTGTGTGTTATATATGTGTAAGTGGATTGATACGGGATTGAGAGTAAGGGATTTGGGATTTGGATATTTTGCAATTCACTTTTGTTGTTATACATGCATGCAGGTCGAGAAAGTTACTGGACATAACCCTACAGACAAAGCAATAGCCCGTGAAAACACGGACGCCAAACAAACTGAAGCTGAAATGAGAGCAAACGCTGCCAGGGCTGAACACAGCTGAAAAGAAAGTGGCCAAGCAAATTGACCACACTCATACAGGCCACCATGGTGTGGGTAATATGGGTGGCGTTACTGGTTATACGACTGTTGGTACTTCTGGAACTGACGATCCTACTCAAACTGGCCGCACTGGTAGAGACTACCTGTGACATCTAAAAGGCGACCGAGAATCAGATTGAATGGATAGAGCATGATACATGAAGCCCAACTTGTATGCTAATGGTGGTAGTATGTGTCTAGATTGTTAAGGCTATGGAGCTAGTCTACTTAATAGTACAATAAAATGTGAAGAAATTAGATATTTGTCCTTACGTTTGGTTTCAGCCATTGTCATATAATTCGAGCCTGCGTGTTTCATTTTCTGCACCGTCGTGTTATTACCGCCCTTTTTGGCAGTTTAGTGATTTACTGTAATGTCTCCCATATAGTGTAGAGTCATAAAAACAATCTAAATATTTGTAATTCATGCTATTCAATCTGAAAGGCTCGACCAACATCTATTAGATTTTCAATACATAAATACTAGTTGTTCAATTATGAAGGCAGCCTTTACATACATAAACCCCTCCAAATAAAGAAAGAAACCAAACTTAGGAAAATACAGTACTATCTAAATATGATTTTCCTCCTTTCCTCCTGCAAAGAAATTAGGATGAAGTTGAAAGATGGAAAACTCGTATCAATGGAAAGACAAAAAATGGTTTAAGCTCATTAAGAAGTGCAGAAGAGTACCCGATGGATTAGCACATAACACTGTAACAATGCTTATCAGAATTCAGTGGATCAGCGCTGAAGCTGGCTCAGTCTCAATTTGCTTGCATTAATATCATCATCAACTGCACCCTATTGCTCACCGTATTCTTTTCCATCAGCTTCTTCATGTTTGATTGATTCAGCGTGTTGTTCCCCTCGGTCACATGGTGGTGGCCCAGGAGCTGAGAAGACAGGTATTAGAGACCTAATGCAAACAGTAGGTGCTGGATTCAGAGATGGGATAACAAAGTCTGAAGCCAAGAGTCTGTTGTGCATCTTCAGGTCTAATCCTTCTAGGTGCAGGAGGGGCTGAGCACTATGTGCAGGAGGGGCTGAGCAGACTGGAACCGCAGACTTAATTATCACAGGTGAAGCCCTTGATGCTAGAAGCCTTAGGCATATGGAAGAAGAAGAACTGGGGCTACTTATATAGCATCGTGAAGTCATTCATCTTCATCTCATTGGTGTTCCTCCAGAAGAATTGGAATATCCTGTCTTTCACTTCTAGTGATTGGCAACTTTACTGGAGGAGGTTGGCAGACGTAAGTGATTGCAGTATTATTATTCATGGGATAGTTGGGCAAATGGAAGATTTCCCTCTTCTTGTTAAACACATCATAGGACTCCGTTGGGACTCGTAATGACCCTGCCCAAGTAATCTAGGGGTGTGCAAACTGTTGTTGTTGGGTTTTTTGAGGAAATATTGTACGTATGAATGGCAGGAATGGTGGAGCAAGGGGCTGATGGGACTGAAATCTCGGCACTAACTGCCCAAGTAATCTAGGGGTGTGCAAACTGTTGTTGTTGGGTTTTTTGAGGAAATATTGTACATATGAATGGCAGGAATGGTGTAGCAAGGGGCTTATGGGACGGAAATCTCGGCACTAATTATGAGTGCGTATACTGCTGAGAATTGTTGGGGATTTTTAAGGGGAAAATCTAAAAAATACAAAAATAAAACACAGAGGCAATGCTCTGTTTCCTTTGCTCCAGATCTTTTTGCACAGAGGAGGCTTAAAAAAAATTACAGAGCAGAGTATTGCACCACCATAAAATGATTTCTATTCATTAAACAAAAACACTTACATATTCATCCTCTTTTACTCAGAGGGATTCACCAAAACATTTTAACAAAAATTACTCTGCCTCCTATGAAATTTTACACCACTGTGTGTAAATATTTCATTTACATTCACTGCTGTGTGAAAACAAAAATTACAGGGATTTACACATTTACCTTTTCACTGCTGTGTAAAACAATTCATGGTTTTGGAAACAAAACTACTGGTTTTCTTCATTCACTTCTCTTTCTCCTGCACTGCTGTGCATTCTTTTTCTTTCATTACATTACAACTCAAAAATAATTCTTTACACTGCTGTTGCATTTTTTTTACATTGCTTTAACATTACATTTCAAACCCAAAAAATATTCATGCACTTTTGTGCGTTCCTCCCCTGCAATACAATATTTACTCTCTGGTTTCCATTCGCTGCTGCGAATCCCACTCTTCTCCTCCCGTGTGCAACTCACGCTTCACATATTGAAGTCAACATACTTACCATACATTTTCGTACTAATAAAAAACTTACATTATATTTTATGCCCATACTTCGTATTAACGCTCCCTAAAAAAAACATTAAAAACATTACCGGAAAAATGTCATAACATTAAACATAGGGTATGGGTTATGGTAATACACCATGCTGTATTTAATTTAGCAGGGCTCGTATACTTTCCTCACGATCAGATGGCGGACAGTCTTTGAGCTGATCGGACGAATATCAGATACCCTGCTTTGACCGAACTTTACTCAACGCAATATTTTAATGTTGTCAGACCCCGTATGCACCTTCCTCACGATCGGACGGCGGATAGTCTTTGAGATGATCGGACGAATATCGGATGGGGGCTTCTGACTGACATTTATCGTCCGATAAATTTCAGGGGGTGATGTCACGGCAATCCACGTGCCTCCTCCAAATTGCATCGGAGCACCTTCGTACGGAAACCTCCTTAAGCCAAAAGCGGTGCGACGAGGGTACTTCCGGTTTGTGGTTTTCTGCTGGGTGGTTTTGACACTGCGTTGACTATTGACCCACGCGCGCAGTGAAATTACAAATTCAACACTCCCCTTTAATTTCAACTGCTGGGCATTCGGTCATACCCAGGCACTTCCTCAAAAATTCAAAGCTTTTTTGATCTAGTGGCTTTGTCAAAATGTCTGCAACCTGTTCTTGAGTCCTGCAATGTTCTAGGACAATTTCTCCATTGTTC